>VOQK01008105.1:1268-19367 GCA_015052645.1 Benitochromis conjunctus | reverse complement strand
AGCCTTAAATAAGAGAAAAACAAACCATCTTTATGGTGTAATTATTTTACGTGTAGTTGTTTTGTTTTTACTGTGTAAGAATTGTCAACATTGCTATCAATACATTAAAAAAAATGCCTCTTTGTGCAAAATGGGTGTAAAAACAAACTGGGGATAGTGTTTGTTCGTGATGTGGACAGCCCAGCGGTGCTCCCCACGCAGGGGAAACTAACTCTGTCGGGGATACCTACCTGGCACCCCCGTTGTGCAGGTGAAGCCAAAGGCAAGACACGCTTCATTTTCTAGTCTTTGGCTTGGAAGAAAGCTCGACTGCAAACATATTTAGCGATGCTTCATCTCCTGCTTTGCGTTTGTGTGGGAGCCCCGGCAAAAACCTGTCCGTTATGCCAGCAGTGTCCGAGCACGCTTTTTTTAAATTCATACTGCCCCCCCTAATGGCTGTGCACCCCGCCCCCCACTTTGGGAACCAACGCATTAAGGTGAGACAGTTTCAGTGAAAACAGGAACAGCAGAGACCTCTAGCGGTGACTGTGAACATCACCATCCTCACATCAGTAACGGTGTTTGGTATTATGGCAGTAAAGGTGACGCTAGCTGATTCCAAGAGAGCTGAAAGGTGAATGAAGGAGTGTTGGTGTGTTTACCTTTTGCCACTGCATCAAGTTCATAGTTTTGTGCCTGCAAAAGATTTTTTTTTTTTATCAATTAGTAAAACAGTTAACTCTGATAGAAAAAAGACCGAATCACAAATTAGACACTCATCATTCTGTTTCTGCACAGTGTTAGTAGTTAGAGCTAACACAGATCATATCTGCAACCAGGAAGGAAACACCGAGTGCCCTAATGATGCTCTCCAGCCCAGATAAATCAGACGGTTACATCGGGAAGATGTCAGATTTACCTGCGGATGTGCTGCTGCATGCTGCCCCCCTCTGTTGGCGCTCCCCTCACTGATCCAGTCGACCTGCTGGTTGGTCGCTTCTGGTTTCTGATGCTTTGCTTTATTGATCATTTGTTGAGCAACACTGAAACAGCCGTCCCAGTCTTTCCTTTTTATGTTGCTCGTGATTTCTTTAGTCAACGTCTCATTTGCTTCTTTCCTCAAAAGCTCCTCCAGAACTTTTTTCTCTTCTTCCAAAATCAGTTTGTAATAAAAAGTTTTCTTGTTGCAACAACTGAATTTTTTTACAAACCACTTTCTCCACCCACTCCAAGTCATGAAGAAAGCTGCAAGAGTCATGCTCAGGAGCAGAGAGTAACCAGCAAGCTGAAAGAGAAGCAACATACAAAACATATAACAGCATTTAATGTGTAGCCTATTTATTGTACTTTCATGAATAAAAACCATAACAGAACAATAACATTACATATATACTGTGTATGAAAAATAACAAAACATCCTCACCTTTGACTTGATTTGCAGCTCAGCTTTTTGAGCTGTTTCATTAGCCGCAAGGTCAAATTCGCAGAACAGCCTCCTCTTTTTTTCATCAGTGGAACAGCAACCATACCAGTCTGTGAAAAGCAACACAGCTACGATCCACAGCAGGCTGATTAGAAACGCTCTGATAATGCGCTTGACTACAAGGCATAGAAACATGGATGGATGTTTGGCTGTGCTCCGAAATGTCTGGTCTATCAGGAGCATCAGGAAAAATATTAATAAAACAGGCACCAGTATGATTTCTTTGCATTCAAAAGTGCTGCAAACGCACATCATATTCCGCAGAAAGAAAGCCATGCCGACCATCCCGATGATCGTCCCGGGGGTGCCGAGTTTTTCAGTACGAACATATTTCAGGAGTTTTTGAAACATCTTGAGCAGTTCGGTGCCTGCTGAGGCTGCAGCTCCTGTCCTGTACAATTACAGCCACGGAAAACAGAAATACGTCCACGTAAACGGCGTTGATGTTTAAAAACTCCTGCCAGGGTGCAGATTTTCGATAACTCCGTGGTGCGTTTAGGTGTGGACGAGGAAAACGGAGTTTTAGTCACGCAACGTCAAAGGCGTGTGCCTTTTTTGACGTCACCACCTTATTGTTTTCATGAGATGAATTTCTACAGTGGCGGATAGATAAAATCCTGTTGCTGTTAATCGCTTACATACACACAGTTACTGTCCCTGCATGTACACAGACAGAGGCTCAGAGTGAACAAACATTCATCACAGACGCTCTCACAACCTAAATCCCGACGCCGGTTTTAAATACATTTAGTTTTTTAATTAAATGTATGTATGCTGTATGCATTTTGTTCATTCCTAAGTTGTGAGTCTACACCAGCCAAAATACTGTCTTTGGTTATTAACGTTTGAAACGATGACGTCACTTGAAAAGTAACACAAATTTAGCTGCCTTTCCAGAAAAACAAACTTTTCAGCAGCCCTGTATAAAACCCCGTTTCCTCTTTCCCGCCCAGGCTTCTAGACTTCTGATTGGCCAGGATATCGCAGGACGCACGAGAAGGCGTTCAAACAGCACTCGCCTCCAAACCATTTCAAGTGTCGTGTCAACAAATATCACGCTTTTCGCTTAGCATCTAAGGCGATTTAATCCACATAAACTTTATACTGTGAAGAAATCACGTGTCACGACCGGCTTTGTATTAACAACAAAGGTGTTGAGATGGAAAATCCCAGAAGAAGTAAGGCGTGTGACAGAGTTTACAGAGAGACATGATGTATGGTTTAGAGGAGGAGGCTGAGCTGGATGTGGACAGATGTATTGTAACGTAACATTTGCACGGACATTAAGACTTCGTTCATTTGCCTGGACATTTGGCTAAGAACAGCAGCAAGTCGATCTATAGGTGCTGTTTGGTCCGGCAGCGTTTTCCACGGGATGTAACCCCAACACCACAGGAAGACAAATGTTTCCCGACTTTCATACCAACTATCACCGGATGAGCTCTAATTTCCTGCTTCTAATTAAAATAATACTGAGTTTATTGTCCTAAAAAGCTTTCAGGTCAACAGTTGCCTTCAGGCCCTTTATATTAATAGTTAAAGACCCTAAAATAATGGGTAAGACAGAAACATGGTCTCTAACTCAGTAACACTGTCATGAAAGTCGGAATACATTTTGACCAGGATGTGTTCAGTGTGCATATTAAACTAGTATCCAGGAAGGGTTTCTTGCACATATTGACAATAATGCTAAGAACAAATTAATATCACTATATTAATTTATTCATCCATGCAAACACGTGATAATGACATTCTGACCTGACTTGGAGATTCCCAGTTGGGGAAGCATCTTGTGGGCCATCTGTAATTTTTGACCCAGTATGGGCGTGTCCTGCCTTGAGTGCCATCCTTTTTGTACAGCTGACACTACTCAGCAATTAAGCTAGAGTACCTAATGCCAGAGAGCCTTGTTGGTTAGCAGCTAGTCAGCTGTGTGGCTTCTTGCCCGTGCTCTGTGGAGAGGAGTTTAGCGCCCATCTCCTGGGTCAATTTTTCAATGTTTCTTTCTTTAAGAGGCTTGTTAGTCTCTTTTAGTTTAGTTCGTAATAAAAATTTTAACAAAACCTTTATTTTAACAATTTTGCCTCCATGTGTCCTTATTTTAAAAATCTGGACACCTTTTGTTGCTTTCCCACATCCTCTCTCTGTTTATGGGGAAACGTAAAATGAAGTGTCAATAATTTGGATTCGATCTGAAGACCACTAGATGGCAATATCTGTGCCTGCAAAAAGATGGCCCTATAGCAGCCTATGTGAAAAAAATATATATATAAAAAAAAATGAGTAAGCATTTTACAGTCAGACTCACATCTAATTATTACAACCAGTATCTTTCAACCAAGATAGCAATGCCATAAACACTCATCCCAAACCAACAGCTGTCCATCATCCATGTGAACCAACGATTACGACCTTCACACCTGGTACAGGCCTCGTTTAATCTATATTTATGGGGTTGGTTACCAGTGATAATGACCACTTTAGTGATGACCCATGCTCAGCAGTGTGATTATGGAGTCATTATTTACGATGTGCTTTTCTTGCAATGTTGTGTTTTTTTGTGAGCAGCTTTTCAGCTCCTCGTCCTGTTGACATGCCCAAATGTTAGATGCAAAAATAGGGGATGTATGATTAGGATGATGGGTGTCAGCTGTGTCGGCTACCCTCCCCTGGTACTACACCCTGAACCCACTGCTCCACCCGCTCCTGCAGCCCTCCACACCTACTGGGCCGATAATATTTGACACTGATAACACTCTTCGTAGCTTCCTCCTATATCTACCTAACCATCATTCTTTAGGCCTCATTTCATTTATAATTTATTTACTTGCAGCTTGAAAACTCAATGTAAAATGTAAAAGGTCGCACGTAAAAGAAAAGGACAGCAACAGAAAAACAATACGAGTTTAGTTTCCTTTTAAGTCTCACTGAATCATGAATGCCTGCATTTTGTTGAAGGTAATAAAATTAAAATGCAAAAACAACTTTTAAAAATAGATTGAGAAAATGATTTCTGCATGTGTCTTTGAGCCTACTCATAGAATTAAAATGTGCATATATTCATATACATACAATTTTTTAAAAAGACAAAACATAAATAAGATGTGAACTTTTTGAATCCACATTTTAGTTTGCTGGTAATTTTATTTTCTACCAGAGAGCAAACACACAAAGCGGACATGGATGAACAAACAAAATCAACAGGTCGTTTGGTTTATATTGTGAAACTAATTTCCTTTCAAAGAGGGCAAAGTGCACCACAGTGAAACCCAGAAACAAAGCATTCAACTACAGCTGATACAACAGGTGGTGTGGTTTATACTGGGAAGATATTTTCACCTCCATCAAGGTCACACGAATCCCCAGTATGAGAACATAGAGCAGTGCTAGAACCTGTGGGAGCTCACAACAGTAAAGACAGAGAGTGTTAGCGTGCACACATGCAGGGAGGTGCTCATCAGCGTTGCTGTTGGGACCCAGCAGAATAAGACTTTAGCTGCTGGTCAGGTTTTCTTTCCAGCGCTGGCATATTTGTCTAACAGCCAATGCAGCTCAGTCAGGTTTGAACATGATGTTTCATTTGGCAGAGATTTAGCCCAGATGCTTGTCTTGACACAACTCCATATCAAAGGAAGCCAAACGTATCCTGTTTTTCATACCAAGTATCACCGTCACTGTTAACCCTTGAATTATGTTAAATTCAATTCCCCAGAGGGGCAGTCCGTCCCTAGACACAGGAGATGTTACTCTTTTCCCTGGGGTGGAGACAAGCAGACCGCCCCCGGTCCTGCAGCAGCAAGGAGGCCCTTCCTCCCAGACCCCGACCAGACGGCCAACTCCTAACGGATAAGATGGAGGAGGAAGAGAGGCAAAGAGTGAGTCACAGCCAGAGTCTAGTTTATTTCCCACAGTTTTGTTGCCTTATGGATCCAATCACTGTCACATAATTATTATCTCATAACACGTGTTTAATCAGCTCCCATCTCTCCTGTGGACTTTTTACAGTCTACAGTCTGAGATCAGCACAGCCCTGCCCTCCAGCACCATCAGCAGCAGGAGCAGCAGCCACCCCTCAACAGCAACATTGTACCCATCAGGTAAAACATAGGCTACATTTGCTTTGCATTGTCCCCGCCTGATGACAGGGATATAGTATGATGTGAGTCCATATTAGATTCTTGATGAATGTGTGTTGTTGTTATTCAGCCTGGTTCTATGGGCCCCTCTTTAACTTTGAGCACCCGGCCCTTCAAATATCTCTGCCCTGATAACTTCACGCAGAAAGGAACTAAAGGGGAATTTAAATGACTGCATTTATGTCCTTGCACTTTTTTGTCTACACAGAGCCTACGCTGTGGGCTCAGCCTTTGCAGATGTGAATGCATGTATCCCCCCAAAACACCAACAGCATGTAAGTTCATGCAGATGACTGTCTGTGCAGGCTGAACACTGGCTAAAAAGTGACCTAGAAAAAGAAAAAAAGTAAAGAAGATTAAACGAATATCAAAGATATCCACCCTCACCCTCACCGAGAGAGAGGCAAAGGCAAAATGATGGAATAAAATAAAATGATAGGACATGGTGCACGAAATATATGCAGGGGGAAACATTGGCTTATGAACCTGGAACATAAACCACAAGTGATCCACAAGTTGTTACAACTTAAAAGAAAATCTTTTTCTATTTTTTTTTTCAGCTTGACAAAAAATCTGTTGTGTCATTTATGTCAATGGTCAATGAAATAATTAATTTAAATATATAATTTTAGAAGAAAATAACTATTCTTAGTCTGAACGGCCAAACATTTCATACATACAGTTCAAATTTTGTTTATTTTCATCAAAACTAAATATTTGTGTGTGTAAATTATTGCAGTGTACATGATTTTATTGAAGAGCAGCCAGCTCCTGGGCAAATCAGTATGCATTTTAGTGAGGGTAATTTAATGTCCTTATAAAATGTGACGGAAAGCGAAAGTATCAGGAAAGTAATTAAAATAACACATTAAAAAACGTCAGCTGCTTACTAACGAGTTGTATTTATAAAATCATCAAATAACATGAAAACAGAACAAAGTAACGTTTCAGTATGTGAAAGATTGTGATGCAGCAGCGACCTCAAGTGGTCGCTGTCTGAATGACATGTTCCCGAAGTTCCTCCTTTCTCTCAAACAGCAGCTTTTAAAGTGCACTGACAACCCTTAACTTTTTCTTAACACATTTGCTTGTATTGTAGGTTTAAATACCAATGAATAAGGATTTTGCTAAACATTTTATTTTTGCCACAATATTTGAACTATTTGATACAAAATGCTAACTGCAAAAAAGGGAAGCAAAACATCAAAGTAGCCTAAAAAATGTGCAAACAAAAGAAAACAGATGCAGATAGAAAAATTTCAATGTGCAAATTAAAAAAAATATATTTGTAGGAAAATAAAACTATGAAAAATGTGCACAACAAAGCAAAATAAATAAATAAATAAATAAAAACAATGGCGATGGCTTCATGGCATTCAGACGTTGGGCAAAAATCCTGATAACTGTGCTAAACGTACCGAAGTGTTCTCTAAGGATATCGTTCACATGATCATCCTGAGTGCTAAGCTGCAGCTTGTGGTCTCTAAAGTTATACTCATGGAAAAACAAGTATGCTGTTTTTCAAGTATGATTTCTCTTGTGATAGTTAAATTGAGCCTCAGAACATTTGTATTTTTAGTTCTGGTTCTATTGTAGACTATGAAATCAGCGACAGGTTCTGCAGTCCAAAAGAAAACATGAACGTGACTACAACTGAGGACAAAAAGCATTCACACAGCAGGTATTAACATAAAAACCAGGCAATCAGTGGGACACATTAGTACCTGTAATAAATGGACAAAATCTGAACCATTTCTTTTTTCCATTTATTTTCACAGCATTATTTACAGTTAACGAGATGACCGATGCCAGAAGTCACAGTTTTAGATGAGAGGGTGGAATGCTAAGTTAGCTAGGCTAGCAAAGTGAATCCACAGACTGTGGTTGTTTCACAAAAAGCACAGATACCTGCTAAATATTAGTAAGTAATAGACTAATGAAAGACTAGAATTTCACACTTCTTTGGATAGTCTTGCTGTTTGTAGCAAGAATGCAGGGATGAGACAACACAGCTGAGGTTTGAGGGTTTTTATAGAGCACTGCACACTGAGCCCAGTGTCACTGAAAAAACAAACCACACCAGCCTTCAAATGCCCACAAATACAATCTGCTACACACACAGGCTGGGGGAAAAAGGCAAGTGGAGTGGGTCATCACAGTATAAAGAACGTCACGATGTGGGTGGACGCATGGTGTGTTTACCTGTGTTCTCCTTCTGGGCGGAGCCTTGGTTCCTCACCTGTTGCTACTCACCTGGCAACCATCAACGGCAATCAGAGAGGTCGTATTTAAAGACCTGCGCTGCCATCACTTCTCTGCCGGTTTGTCAGTTACCTCGTGTTTCTCTGCCATGACATCACCTTACTCAGCTGTAGCTCAAGTTTCTGGATGCTGGTCTTCTCAGCAAAACCCACTTGTGGAAATTAAACTACTCTCCGCTCTCACCTGCCTGTCCTCCTGCCCGCCGTCACTTTTGGATTCCTGGAAAGAAAAGGCTGGACCCTCACTCGATCTCTCACTACTTGGATGCTTACCCGGCTACCCTCCCCAGAGTCCCTGGCTCCTGCAGCCAAGGCTACAGATTCAGTCTTCACCTTTGCCCAGCATAGCCCCTTCCCCACATCTAATCTCACTCTCCCTCCACTTCAGTGCTTTCCTGGCAGAGACTCCTGCTATGTTCTGCTATCTCTAATCCCCGTTTAAAGCTTGTTAAAACTTTGATTGTCTCTGCATTTGGGTCCACTCCCACATACTGACCCTCGGGCCCTTGGCAAAAAGCATGGATGGATAGACGCTCTTTAAACATGTCTATAGTATAGTGCTTTCTACTTCTGCTCTATGTTTTTGGAGGTGATGATATTGTATTCCATACCTTTTTAATTGTAATACTTTCTTTTTATTATGCAGATAAATCCAGTATACCAATAATTAAGCAATTAACTCCAACTCCATCATTAAAGTGAATGAATTAATAATTTATTATCATGAATGATGATGAGTTTATCTGTGTTATATCTTGATAAAGATTTTGCACTATTATTGAAGAATTAGAACATGTACTTAAAGTTAAAGAGGTTAAATATTTGTTTTGCCACTTTGCAAAACAGATTTAATACACAGTTTTCAGTATATTGTGCAACCACTTTTCAGATTATGAAACATGGTTGTGCAAGATCAGTATCTGTATGAAGATCGAGGGATGCAGATTAGAAGTTATAGTGGTTGGGGCTCTACTTCTGTACTACTTTTGCTGTGCTATTGTAATTCCTTATTGCCAAGCTGGATCTTTTTATTTAAACACTACCTGTAGAAGCCTGGATCAGTACTCACATGGAATACAAAGAGACATCATATTCATCCCACATTAGCGTTGTTTCTTTTGCTTCCTGATGAATCCAGAGTTGAATTTAAATCATTCTCCTCACATAAGTTCTGAATGATCGGGCCCCATCATGTCTGAACTCTTTTCTCCTTGGATGCAGATTAGAGTTGTTGCCAGTTGTCGTCTTTATTAGGAGGAACACTCCTCTCTCACACTGCAGGCTTACTTGTTGTTCCTAGAGTATTTAAAAGTAGAATGGGAGGCAGAGCCTTCAGTTTTCAGGCCCCTCTTCTATGAACCAGCTTCCAGTTTGGATTCAGGAGACAGACACTATCTCTACTTTTAAGATTAGGCTTCAAACTTTCCTTTTTGTTAAAGCATATAGTTAGGGCTGGATCAGCTGACCCTGAATCCTCCCTTAGTTATGCTGTTTTGGGGATTTTCCATGATGCTCTGCATATTTCTCCTCCACTCATCTCTTTTCACTCGCTATGGGTTTACATGTAACTGTTTCTTAGATGACTGCATGGAAGCACATTGGTATCGGTTGCATACTCATAATCCTTTTCTTTGTGTAGTCAAATACCTGAGCAAATGGCCACAAATGCAATACGGTGAATTCCAATTTAGTAAGAGAAGATGCTGTCATAGACGAGTTATATGCTGTCAAACCCATTAATTTACTCTGACTTCATTTTGACTGCGATAATTTCGACATTTGATTTTCATTTCCTGACACAAATGGTAACGGTTCCTTATCTGGAGGTTCGTGAGGCAACAGTTTCTTATCTGTAGATATTTTTTTTTTCATGCGATTGTTGCTTCCTGTTTATACATCCATCTTGTGCAACAAGTTTTGAAATGGCTCAAATAAATAAATAAAATGTTTCAGCTGTTGCTACCTCTGACATGTAGAAGGGATGTTGTTGCATCTACTGGATGTTGCCCTGTGATCTTACACATTTCACTGTAGAGCCATGACAATAAACCAAATACTAAACTTTTAAACAAATTAATAATAAATCATAAATATAAATCATCTCTCAAACTCTGTGTCAGTGATGTGACAAATTGCAGTGAGTCTTGCAAAGTAATCAATTAATTAATAAGGTTGTAAATGACTCTGGATTTAGATTTTTTTTATTGTAATTGATATTTATATTACAATAACTTATACTAACATGAGCCGTATTTGTCTCAGCAGCAAACACATTATAAATGTTAATGAGCCACAGTTAAAAAAACACCAACACAAGAACTCAAATTTGGTGCTCACACTCACACACTTCTTACAGGAACACTTAAATCACACACGAGTGTGAATGAAATCAAGTTCAAAATCTTTCTGCACATATGCTGTGTAATTTCATGAGAACAAAATCATCGAACATTTTCAGGGTTCAGTTCAGATTAAAATTAAAATTGTTCAAGTGTGAACTTTTAATCAGTGTGTATATATAAGCTGAATTTAAAAACTATAACCACCTCAACAGGAGCTGTCATACTTAGTGTAAAGAACCAGGAAGTGTGTGTTTTCCTGCGCGGTATCATTTAAAGGACAGAAGCTGCAGCTCTCAGCAGACGACACCTAAGCACTCAAGATGGAGCTCCTGCGTTATCTTCGTTGTCAAGAACTTGGCACTTATGCCACCATGATCGGGATCTTCACTTACACCGTTTTGCTTCAGAGGGACATGCCATGCACTTGCAAAGACCAAATGAAACAATGCAATGAATACATGGCTCTGCCATTTGTTTTAGTGTTTTTTCTAATACTCTTCGTCGACAAGACATTTCGGAGAACAACAAAACACGGTGCTACGTTTTTATGCATTGTAATCAAGCGCACTATCAAAGCTTCTTTAATCGGTCTGCTGTGGGTTGTAGCTGTGTTAATTGATGGAGACTGGTATGTTTGCTGTAAGATTGATGAAGAAAAGAAAATGCTACCCTGCAAAAATAAAAACCTCACATTTGAAGAATTTGCTGAAATGACTGACCTAAAAAAGACTTCACAGGTGAGATTTTTGGTTCTTGCAGAGTATGTCAGATTGCACTACCCCTTTAAAGGATCTTTATAGTAAATGCACATCAATGCATTTACCCAGTACATTACTGTGTATGTACTGGGTACGTATTACCATATTTGTTGCTTGTTTTTCAGATTATTGGTTACTCTTTGCTCCTGGGTGTAATTGTTGCAGCTTTTTTAACGTCATGCGGATGTGGATGGAGAAAATGCTGTGAAAAAAAATGCAGCTGTTGCAGCAGGAAAACTTTGTATTACAGACTAATTTTGGAAGAAGAGAAAAAAACTCTGGAGGTGCTTTTGAGGAAAGCAGCAAAAGAGAATTTAACTGATGAAATAATGACCAAAATAAAAAGGAAAGACTGGGACGGCTGTTTTAGTGTTGCTCAGGAAATGATCAGTAAAGCAAAACAACAAAAGACAGCAGCAACAAACGAGGACATCAGCTGGATGAGCGAGGAGAGCACAAAACCAGGGGAACCCGCTCAACAGGGGACCAGATCAGCTCATCACCAGGTAAAGTGCTTTGTGTTATTTACATGCAGGATGTTACAGAGTTATTAGCTTCTGATGTGCTAAGTGACCCGAGTCACCATCATACAGCACATCAGGGAAGAAACTGTTAAATAAGCAGTAACACAGAGAAATCCTGTCACTTCATTTTTCTATGTGAAAGTTTCTGATGAGGATAAAAAAATCTTTTGCAGGGACAAAATATTGAACTTCAGTCAGTGACAGAAGGTGAATACACTCACACACACTTCATCTCACCAAATAACACTTTTAAGTTCATCTAACTTACCTTTTATTAAATAAATACATAGAAATATAATAAGAAATCATAATGCTTAAATCTCAACGACGTGAAGATGTATTCTACACATCTGCCACTGGAGGGCGCTGCTGTATCTGTTTTCACCAAAACTGGCTCAAGCGTTCACTTTGGCCCAGCTCCGCTGCCAGATTATTTTCACTTACAGACAAAGTGAGCATAAAGAGCTCACACAGACAGTAACGGGCTAAACTGAGCCAGCGCCTGTGAATTAGCAGATAAACTGATTAGCAGTGGTCAAAGAATTAGGAGTACCATTTATTTAATAAAAATAATAAGAAAAGTGCCACGTTTTACATCGTTCTGAATTACTGAAACATTAACTCATAAGCAGGTTTTTGATGTAGCATTCAGTCATTTTTGGCATTAAATTTCAACATTTTATTATAAATTTGTATAATAATTTGCTAAACAGTCCACAATGTCTTACTGTATAAATTAATCACACATTTTGTTTGTAAAATGTTCTGAAAGTTCAATATGTAACTGAAGAAGTCACCTTTATATATAATGTGTGTGGAGCAGCTGTAAGTGTTACCCATGTGATCTTCTTTTTACTCAACAGAGAGCAAACCACTATTTGATGAGTCAGACTGAAAAAAAATCAAGTGACGCCACGAGAGAAACAAAGAAAGGATTTAGACGCACATCTGTTACTGCCATAATCACAGAAATGAAATATTTTTGTAATCTGAGTATCAGACAGTATAAAGTATCTTGTCTTTGCTGTTGCTGTTTATAATGACAAATTTAAAGAAATGTTCCTGTTATGTTTTAAATTCTCTGTAACCTCTTGAGATTTCAGCTTTGACGTTAATAATGACTCAAGCACTGTAGATATGTAATATTAAATATAATCTAGGATAAAATCATCTTTTGTTAACTTGATGCTTCAGTTATGCACAGCACACTATGTTCTAAACATGCTACAGAAACAGGCAAGAGGTGACGGAAAAATACAAATATGAATTCTACCAGAATTTAGTCTTTATTATCTTCAACAAATAAAACTGTGGAAGATTTACTGACACTTGAATGAAAAATGAATAAACTGAAATGAAAATGAAAAACAGAGCTAATGATTTTATGTTGTGAGTACAACATGACACACACAAATGTAATATTCACAATCCCATATACAGTATATCAATTAATGATCCATAAAACCTTTGTAGGTTTAATGTGTCTCAAGGCAATAATAGAAATCTCACAATGCGTGTGACTGCTTGTAAGCAAGTAGTAAAATCAGTCGCATATGTAGAGTTGAACATTTTATTAATTAAACCAAACTATGTAAAGTAGCAGCGTGGGAGAAATAAAGTGGGAATAATTGTTCTTTTAAAAAACTTGATGACTTAGAAGGGGGACGTGGTTCCCTACTCACACTGTATACAGTGGCACTGGGACACTGTTGACCACAACTGAGGAGTCAGATGGTTGAAGAAAAAAAAATACTTTTAGGATCTCCTCAGTAGCGAAGTCACGCCGTCTATAATCGAAGCAGAGTCTGTGGTTCAGGGGGACGAATCACCTATTACCTGTGGTGAGTTTACTGACGTAGTTAAACTGCTCAGTGGCATGGGCCCTGGGAGGGATGGGATTCGCTCTAAATTCCTAAAGGCAGACGTAACCTCTGATCCTATGACTTTTACCCAGGAGGTGTGCAGAGTTCAGCTGGAGCCGATGTGGGTGAGGAGCCCAGTACTAACTACTTTGAAATCATCCAGGTGTCTTCCCTGCAAACAGTGATGGATGTTAAGCTTCCCAAATGATTGTGGCACTTGTAATTTCTTTTCAGTTCTTTTCAGGAGATTTTTTTCAGTAGCCCGGACAGCAGGCTCCAAGGAATGATTATTTTAAGCATTATAACTGGGATAACTTGTAGTAGCTATTTGAACTAATAAAGAATAATAGTCAGACTTCTACCTTTACTGTTTCACAAAAGGATAAAAAGTGAATGTACATAATTTAGAATTGCAGGAAATTTTATTCAATCAATTTAATAATTATGAAAGGCTGCAATCACAGCATTGTAAGATGGCTAAAGATGTTCCCTTAGGCCCCCTCCTCAATTGGTCTTTCCCATGTAACTTCAATGGCCTCCTTGATTCCCCACTCAAACCCGTGTTGCTCCCTGTCCAGGATGTGTACATCCTCATCACTGAAAGAGTGCGGCCTAAGGGTACTTATCTGTATGTATCTTTCCCCATCTTACAATGATGTGATTGCATTGTTATTTATTTAATTCAACTTCTTTTAGTAAATCAAACATTTTGTAAATTAGACATTTTCTGAGATTAGTGGGTGCAGTATGTTGCTTTCACCCCCACCGTGCACCCCACACATACACCAGGGTCACACTCTGTACAGGCTCTCAGTGAGGCCTGTTATTAGAATCACTGTTATTCTATTTTCTTATTCATCATACTGGTTAACTTAAGCATCTTTATATTTATGTATTTTATTTATATTCAACATACCAGTATTGAGCCCTTGAGCATAATTAGCTCTCAGTGAAACTACGTATAAGTCATGCTAACTGGTGCATACTTATGTTTAATGTGTTGGGTTATATTTTGATCAGTATTAAGTGTTTGTGCAAGTGTGTTAACCATTTAACAATGAGAACACCTAATGCTGTTTCTCTGATTCAGGATTATGTGTATGATGAGCTGGTGGCACAGTTTTTATCCTCCTGCATTCCTCCAGACACACAAAATAGCCAAGGTTGAAGCTGGCACGCACGCACGCACACAAACCTCAGACATTAGAAGAGTCATTTTTACAGCTCAAACTACATTTGTTGTTTATATATTTATCCATCCATCCATCCATCTTCCTCCACTTATCCGGGGCCGGGTCGCGGGGGCAGCAGCCCAAGCAGAGAAGCCCAGACCTCCGTCTCCCCAGCCACCTCCTCCAGCTCATCCGGGGGAACACCAAGGCGTTCCCAGGCCAGCCGAGAGATATAATCTCTCCAGCGTGTTCCGGGCATGTCCCGGGGCCCGGAACACCTCACCCAGGAGGCACCCAAGAGGCACCCAGGAGGCATCCTTATCAGATGCCCGAACCACCTCAACTGGCTCCTGGAGTGCCCACTCCAGGTCAGGGACGTGTTCTTGCCCCAAGTGGAAGAGTTTAAGTATCTCGGGGTCTTGTTCACGAGTGACGGGAGAAGGGAGCGGGAGATCGACAGACGGATCGGTGCTGCGGCTGCAGTGATGCGGACGCTGTACCGGTCTGTTGTGGTGAAGAGAGAGCTGAGTGTAAAAGCGAAGCTCTCAATTTACCGGTCGATCTACGTCCCTACCCTCACCTATGGTCACGAGCTGTGGGAAAGAACGAGATCGTGGATACAAGCGGCGGAAATGTGCTTCCTCCGAAGGGTGGCTGGACTCTCCCTTAGAGATAGGGTGAGAAGTTCGGCCATCCGGGAGGGGCTCAGAGTAGAGCCGCTGCTCCTTCACATCGTCATATTTATCAAAGTTATATTTTGATTTATCTTTGAATAAGAATAAAAATGATTTGTTATTAGGAAATACCTAATAGCCCTGTTTTAGCACTCTGACATTAAGGCCTTCTACTGCCCTTAGCTGTGATGTAGAGGCAGTCAGCTATATTTAAATAGCTTTTAAACTTTAAAGTAAGACAAAGGTAATCGAAGTATATACAAAACGCCATTTGGGGTGGCTGTAGCTTAGGAGGCAGAGCAGGTCATGTGCTCATTGGAAGGTTGGAGGTTTGATCCCTGCATGCTAAATATCCTTGGATAACATACTAACCCCCAGTTGCTCGCTCATTCACCGAAGTGTGAATGTTAGATAGAAATCACTTCACAAAAAAAAGCAATAGCAAAAAGTGCTTGTGTGACTGAGGCTGTGTAAAGTGCTTTGAGTGCTCAGAGCACCATAAGACAGTCTGTTTAAATTTATAAATGATGATTTCATGTGTCAAGGGAAAAAGTCATGTGATTGTTCCTAGCTCTGTCTGAAAAAGCATTACCCCCCTGATGTAATAACTGCTCGTGCCACACTGGGAACTACAGCTGGCAATGAGACTTTGACATGTTGTTTTGATTCAGCCACACTGGATCAAACCTCCAACCTTCCAATGAGCAGACGACCTGCTCTGCCTCCTAAGCTACAGCCACCCCAAATGGCATTTTGTCTATACTGAGCATGAATGTTTGACGGGTTTGGCAAAAGCAAAACAAATCTTTTTGAACAGAAATGGTTTTCTTCTTGGAACCCTGGAATGGGAGCAGTTTTGACCATTTTATTTCTTAATGCTTAATTATTAAAAACCTAACTGGGACAAATGAGACGTGCAGTTCTTTTGACGTTGTTCTTCTGTGACCTCATGAATGAGTCATCAGTTTGCTCTTTGAGTACTTTTGGTTGGCCGGCCATTACTGGAAATTTTCACCACTTTTCCAATTTGCTCTGATTGTGGATAATAGCTCTCACCCACCATGGTTCACTGGGGTCCCAGGGCCTCAGAAAGGGCTTTATAATATTTTCCAGGCTGATAAATATCACAGACTTTGTTTCCCAGCTGTTGCTTAAGATTGTGGCATGATGTGTTGGTGTTTGTTTCACTAGACCAATTCTATTTAAGTGATTTCCTGATTCTACATATCTGATGTGTTTAGGTTTTCACACACTGCGTCTACATTTTCTTTTACTTTTGGTTAAATGGATAATGATATGCTGTAATATGTAATATGTCAATACGCTTTTGTTAATTTGATGTTGCATTTAGCAAATTTTAAGAACCGGTAAGTACAAGAATTATTTTTTTTTATCTGGCAACGTAATCAACAACAACTTTGAATGAATAGTTTAATTACGTTTACTGTGTGATTTTCATAGATATGTTTTCTAACAAAAGCAATGCTGTGATAAAGGTTTGAGCTAAGGTTGTCAGCAATTGCTGCAAGAAAGAGCTGAGGAGGACACCAGAATCCCACATTTTTAGTCAGAAATTGTGGTTCAGTTCTTCAGCGAGACTGTGGATATACCTGAATGAATATGCAAAATATACTTACTACTAATATACTGTTTGTGACCATTTTGATGGTGCAGATGAATTATAACCTTTGCAATAATAAATATATAAACATACATAATGGAGCAAAGTTTCCAATATTAAGAGGCAAAAATATTTGCACTTTGAGCATTTGTCCTCCAGGAGGCGCCAAAATAAGGGATGGGTCAGTCTGGTAGAGCCTTTAAAAAAAAACTTATGATCAGATAAATACTTCAATATTGAGTGAATCAGTAAGGACCACATACCTTATAATAAAAAACAACTGAAATAATAGCTGAAAACCACTGAAATCCTTTGCTGTCAGAAACATCTGACTTCATGTGGTTTTTAATTCACCTCTTAAAATCCTCTGGATCCACAGCAGGATACAGTTAGCACAATTAGCACACAGTTCAGTTCTGCTTTACCTGAAACTTGAAGCATGAAAACATTTGAGATGCATAATGTTGCGGTCAGTCTCGTATAAAACCATAAACACAAAAAGCTAAATATTCAGTGAAAAACGGAAAGACAAACAACAAAGAAAATGCAAAGCTCGTGGTTTTTTAAAATTCATTTTTACTGAAACACAGATTACATTTCAATTTGTGCATTTCATTTTAAAGTATTATTAAAATGTCAGCTTAGCATCTAAAATCTCTATTTTCCTCCTTCTAGGCCCAAAAGCTTCATTTTTATGATTTCTGCCAAACCTGAAACTTCACAGCTTCTTTCTATGTTGTTTGTACGCAGGTGGCATTAAAGGTTACAGTAATAGTAAAAACTATATTATTAACATCTACAGTAAGCTACGTGTAAAATGGCCACACAGAAAGTAAATAGAAGCGGAAATGTGAAGCGAGCGGGTCAAAAGTTAAACTTTAGGGTGTAAACAGAGTGATAATGTGGCTACCAGCGAGCGTGAAGACTACGGTTGATCCAAATATAAAGGGATGGTAAATATCTTAAAGGGTTTCCTGGGTAACCAAAGGCTGCAAAGTTGTCCAGAGGCAAGCTGTCAGCTACAAAGTGATGGGGAATGAGTGACATGCTTTCTGTAGACCGCCCTCATAACATGTTCACGTTTGTGAAATTCAAACAATATCATTAAAAATAGCACCATTAAAAATCTTCACTCGTGACATAAAAAAGCTTTGAGATATATGAAACATACATGTATCACCATAATATGGTATTTATAAGCATAGCATAATAATTTTACTGTATTGTCCTTTCACTTGTGACGTACATACAGAGTTTTTTTTTTTTTATAAACTGAAAATAAAA
>VOQK01008097.1:8495-18948 GCA_015052645.1 Benitochromis conjunctus | reverse complement strand
GATTAGGTTGCAGTAAGAGGCTGGGGAATGCATTAATGTTAATCAGTATTCTCATAAAGAGTCAAGCAAACATGCCTGTATGCACATCCTGACAATGTAGGTGAAACATTGGTAACAAATACATTTTTTATTAACCAAATTATAAGCTGCTCATCCAAACTACATCACACTCAGCACTGAACTTATTTTGGTAGGCAGCAGTGTACGTGTGTGTGCCTGCCAGGTCTGGAGTGAAACAGACGAATGGCTGTGAAAATAGTCAAAGATGAGGTCTGTTGAATTGTCAGTAAGATTAATTTTGCATTTAAAATAAATAACTCTGATTCAAGTTTAGTGGCACCAGTATTGCTGTGTCTGTTCGGAGTAACCCACGCTCTCCTTTTAAGAGCAGGTTTCTGGTTGTTGCTGCCTCAGTCACTTTGCGTCATTGACTTTAGTGTTGAACGTGTCATTTCAGGTCCAAATTAACCTTTAAAAAAAAAAAAAACAGGTAGTCATCTGCAATTCTCTATTGGAAGAAAGCGATTTAGTTCTCACTTCCACGAATCAAAAATTATTATTATTGTCGCTATTAATTGATAGTGATGAATTATTGTCACGCATACAGCTGGTTGGTGTAACTTTCCCAGACTTCATTCACACTATTATTTCTTGCTGGACTGGAAATTCAGTGGAGGGTGGGGTTTGCGTGAGTCTTGCTTGAGGGCAGCGATCCAAACGCTGGTACGACTTTCTGAATGAAACTGATTATGTAACACAACACCAAAATATAAATAAAATTTCACAAAGAGGGCTGCCTTCAGGCCCGAGTTTGTCTTTTATTTTATTGCGCCGGTGTTGCGATTGGCTGAGCTGTTAGCCAAGAACAGGTAGCATTAGCTTGAATTTGAATGGCAACAAACCTATTACTCAGAGAGAAAAACAAATGCTGAAAGTGCTGCATATTAGTTCTGCTGACAGGTTGTTGGGTTTTTTTTAGTATAAATGCTTATTGTTATTATTGTACATGAAACTTTCTCATCTATTTAAACTGGAGTTGTATAATGTGCAGGTTGCCCAGTAGAACAGTTCCACATTCTCCTCCATTTTTAACTTCCTTTTCCTTTTGTCTCCTCTATTGTCTCCTCCATCTGGATGAATACGTCAGTCCTAAGTCACACCCAGGAGTCCACTCAGTTTGACTGATAATCCTCTAATCTCCTTTGCGGTTTGAAAAATATTGCATAAGCCTACAAAATCAGCCTGTCATTAGTTATCAGGGGGTAGCTTGGTGTGAGCCTCCCACTGCAGGAGTTACATTCATACTGTTTGGACTGTTCGTGCCTCTGATATTCGCGTTAGAGCTCAGAGGTTTTTAGCTTGATCGTGGGGTCGTGGATATGCAACACCTGACGCTGCCTTAAAAACATTACAATGTGATTAAAGCACGAAAGAAATGAGTTGGTGACATCTTATCATGAAAAGTTTAAAACAGTCTCTGCTGCTCTCGTTGTCTTTGTTTTGCACGTAGGCCGAGAAGCTCATGAAGAAATAAACATCACGTTCACTCTGCCCGTATCCTGGAACTCGGACGACTGTGTACTGCACGGTCACTGCGAGCAGGTGGTGTTCAGCACTTGCATGACCATCACAGCGGCCAGCAATATCTTCCCAGTCACAGTGTGAGTTGGACTGCCTCCATAACTCAAGGGAGCAAGTACACTAAATTAGTCCTGAGCTTTCTGATGCAGACTAAATGAAATGCGGCTTTGAAGAGTTTATCATTCAGTAAAGGCAATAAGTCTGTGTTGTGTTACTTTATAGAAATGTGCATGTTTTTTCTGTTATTTTGAACCATTTGAGAAACCAAAAAATGTGCAGTGAGGTTTGCTTCTGTGCAGTAGTGTGCAGCTCCCTTTTGTAGCTCTGCAGTTAATGTGATTTGCAAGTACTTTGTTACTACAGCGTTACATTTTTGCAAATGATTGATACACAAATATTTCTGCACGGCCTGTGCATGCCCATGCAAGGAACACGCGTATGCTGCTCATTTTGATTAATTTAATCTGTCAAGATAAGCAAGAGGTAATCGAGGTGCAAATTGCATCACCTTGCATGTTGCAAATATGATGAAACAGGGGCCTGGGCCTCAGCAGTACTTGGAGATGAGTGATAGGATGACTCGTCACTTTGTAAAAGATAGGCAAAACAGTGCTGCTAAAGTGTAGAGTGTGAACTGTCAGTAGTGCGAGAGAGGCTCCATCAGACAAATTAAGCACAAGAGCAGACATGTTTTATGTTTTACTGAACTATACCATTTATAGTATAGTAGCAGTACTTTTTCATTATTTGTAGACAGTCATTTTGTTTCATTGGATCAGTTTGCCTTGGATACTGCTTTAGAGTCCTCTGGTGGCCCAGTTGTAAACTGCACAATATGAAATTATATATTAAGAAGTTATAAATTGTTATCCAAAATTTTTACTTTACTTATTTATTACTATAATTATTATTTAAAGATGATCCAAACCTCTTGATATGTCTGTTCTTGTGCTATTTTCCCCTAACCAGCAGCTGTGGCATCTGTGTGTCCCATTTGTTTTCCTTCCTGTTAAGTTGAATAATCTGTCACCCAAATAAGCTATTTTTCATAATAAGTCAGATAAAGAGCAACAACATCTGTACATTTTTCTGCTATAATATGGTGTGAACCATTCCACTGCACCAGTTAACAAAAGGCCCTGTGTTTTTGTTTGCAGGCAGCCACCACACTGCGTGCCAGAGACGTACACCAATGCCACATCTTGGTACAAAGTGTTCACCACGGTCCGCGACTCAGATACCAAGTACAGTCAGGACTACAACCCCTTCTGGTGTTATAAAGGAGCCATTGGCAAGGTGTACCACGCTCTCAACCCAAAACTTACCGTGATTGTTCCAGATGTGAGTCACCACACCTCCTCACAGTTTTTCCAGTTTTAACAGTAATTCTTTATCTCTCATTTCATTTAAATACGGAAAATTAAAAACAAATAGACATGAAGTTTCTGTGATGCACATCCTTGTCTTTTAGTATTTTTTTTTTAACTGATTGTAGCACAGCACATATTCACAGAGAGATCATATACCCTCTTAGGGGTAAATGCTCCTGAACCCGTAGTTTATTCTGAAAGGCATTTAGATCTGTACAGATGGGGCGTAGGTTGTTCCAGGAACAGTGAGCTGCATTTGAGCTGCAAATGGACCAGCAAGGCTGGAATTAAATTATCATTAGAGTGGACCTAATATGCTTTTACCCAATATATGTACTAGTACAATGTTGGAGGCTCACGTTACATACCGCCAGAGTTTCAGATTAATCAGGTTATTGTATGTGTAAGTAATCCATGTGAACCAAAAGCTCAGGCCTCAGACTGCTATAAACACTTTCACATTAGTCTTTTGCACATTAGTCCTGGCCCCCAGCAGTTCCACACTTTTGTTTATAAGGGGCAGCCAATCAAAAGAAAGTCGGGGTTTAAAAGCAGCAGGAAGGGATGCTAAATACGTCGTTTCAGACTGAGGATTAACTGAAGTGTTGCACCAAGGCCCAGTTTAAGATAAAGAAGGATGATCTTGAACTCTGAATTTTTCAAAGCTATTCTGACAGAGTGCATGAATAAAAATACAGATTTGGACATGATTATAATGGCTCTGCTTTAATTATGTTTTAATATTTCACTCTTGAAGGTTACTGTGCAGTTAAATGTGCTTGTGTTTCAGCTATAATTTTGCATTACATTATGTCAGACAGCAGCCAGAAGGGCCTGTCATTCTAAAAAGAGCGGGCCATTAAGTTGTACTTTCAACTCGCATAATGAATGTTTCTGTCGCCTAAGGAGAGCGATATAAACTACCCACCTGTAGAGACGATGTGTCAGTTAACCATAAATACCTTGTGTCACCGTGGGATTTTAAGTTTCACCTCACTTATTGTACCTGAACCTTCATTAGGTACTTACAGTAATGGAAAGGCAACATTGAACAATGAGGGAACGTGTTTGTGATTTTTAAGGAGTTTTTGATGATGTGTTTTGACGAGGAGCTGCAAGGTGGAGTAAAGAGGAAAATCACATACTGTTGTTTGAGGTATTATTGACGCAGGGAGCACGGTAAGTATGAACAACAGCTGAAGAATACACCTGATAACTGCAGACATGTTGAGACCTATTCTAATGAGAACCAGCTCATCTGTGTAACATGGAGCTGCAGCTGTTCTGAGGAAACCCACATGCATGCAGTAACTATTATAAGTAATTACTTTTATTTTATTTATTTTGTATACCACCTTCACCAAACACTAGTTAACTTGTGCGGTGAGTAATAAAAATATCAAGCTTGTAGCCTTCTGCTTGAAATAATACCTGAAGTTATGACATTAAACTGTGTCTTTTAATGCTTGTCTTACTAGGACGACCGTTCCCTCATCAACCTTCACCTGATGCACACTAGCTACTTCCTGTTTGTCATGGTCATCACTATGTTCTGCTATGCAGTCATAAAGGGGCGGCCTGGCAAAGTGCGACAAACCAACCCTGACTTCTGTCCTGAGAAGGTACAACAGACACCAGCAGTGCTATATGACTTCAACAGGTAGTTTCAGTCAAGTATCAACTGACCAGTGATCGGTCAAAGACTCACTCCAATCAATGACTCTGCTGATTTCCTGCTATTTCTGCTTTTTGTTTGTTTTGGCACATGAACTCCTTACAAACTCCAAACCAAATGAAAGAATATTTAAGCTTCACTTGAAGCATAAAGCCGTCCGAATGCTATAAGATTTGGTGTAAACGTCTGTGTGAACATCGTCGTAATGATCCAGCATCACTTTTCCCTATGCACATAGCAAGTTCACACCAGTTGAGAGAGAAAGTGTTTTAATGTCGCTGTTTTTTTTGTTTTTCTTAATAAGGAAGGTGGGGCAACAGCTGCAGATTTCTTTATCTAAGAGCTCATGTTGGTTCTCCTAGTTTGAGATATTGAAGGGAGGATCAAAACAGAGTGCATTATGTCTGTCTTCTTGGTGTGTTTACCTCTGCATGACTCTGCATTGGTTACACCCAACCTTACCAGTCCAGTAACTGGCAGTTTCCCACATATTCATTGGTCTGTGTGTAAATTATCTTTTTGGGCTTCATTTTAAAGTGGAGACCATCAAGCAAACAAATGGACTCTTTGATGTCTCTGAGGCCATGTCCGCACTAATACGTTTTCGTTTGAAAACGCATCTTTTTCTCTCCGTTTTGGCTTTCTGTCCACACTGAGACGGCGTTTTTAGTCAAGGAAAACTAAGCTTTTTAAAAACGCTCTCCAAAGTCTAAGGAGCTTGGAAAGAAAAGCGTCTGGACTTCTTTAAGTTGCTTGAAGACGTTTCACCTCTCATCCGAGATGCTTCTTCAAGCTTCTTCATGGACCCCCTAATGATCCTCTACCTAATCACACGAGCCAAGGTGTGAAAACAGGTGTGGGTCACAATCAGCCAAGGTTTCGGGTGAACCCGCTGTGAAACCTAGCCCCACGCTATGATGTGATTTCCTGAGGTCAGAAGGCCCAGGATGTGAGTGGGCGTTAAGGCGTCTGGGAAGGATCTCACAACTGAGACTCTCCACCATTTGACCTTAGAACTGAAGAAGCTTCTCGGATGAGAGGTGAAACATCTTCAGGGAAACTTAAAGAAGTCCAGACGCTTCTTTCCAAGCTCTTTACACTACGATGTCCTGGATGACTGAGAACCTTCACAGACATATTGCTCTCCAAAGAGGATACATTTGAAAACGCCATTTTTGCGTCGCAGTGTGAACTGCAAAAAACGGAGGCTTTCGAAAACGATGAAGCATTTTAGTCACGTGACGCAGTTCAACTAAGATGGCGGACGACACAGTACAGCAGTTGTTTTGTTTGCTCTCACTTTTGACAGCCCTGTTAAAGATTAATATCAGTTTGTACATGCTGCAGAGAGCTTTTCTTCAAAGACGGAATGTTAATTTCGGCGTATTTGTTTTGGCACGTCTCCCAGTCTATATTCTCGCTCGCTTTTGCAACTTTGTGCTCTTGTGTTACTCGTAGCAACAACTCCACCTCATTGTCAGTCCATTTAAAAAGAACTCCACAGGATCGGTGCTTTTCCTCGACATTTTGCCGCGACGTTTCAAAGAGCCGGAAAGTAAATAAACGGCAGACGGAAATGACGCGGGTCGAATCGTCTTACGTGTCACGCATGCGCAGTACAGGAACGTTTTCAGTCGTTTCAGTGTAGATGAACAACTCTTCGGAAACGATAGAAAACAATAGTGTGGACGCGGAGCGTTTTTAGACGTAAACGCCGCTTTCAGATTTATCCGGATTAGTGTGGACGTAGCCTATCTCAACATACACAAGGAGATATAATATGTGTGTTTAAGCTTATGTAGCATTGTGTCCGGGTTAGATTGTTGCAGCTGAAATTTGTGAGGCACAAATGTCGAACACTCATATTACAGAGACTACAAGCAACATTGAACCACACAGTCATAACTATACATGCAGCATACAAGGTTCTGTTCTACCTCTCATCTATGGCTGATTTAGAATCACCAGATAATTTGAGACCCATGTCTTTGGACTGTGGGAGGAAGCTGGAGTACGCAGATGAACCCCACACAGGCACGGGGTGTAGCCCCAGCTTGGGTTTAAACCAGGAAACTTCTTACTGTGAGGCGACAGTGCTAACCATTGCACTGGTGCTTAACATCAATTATCCAGTGCTAGCTCTCCATACTGCTAGATTTGGTAGTCACGCATAGGGATCTGATATTTTGACTGCGTACCTGTCTCATTTGCACTCAATAAGCTTGATTGGGTGTAGATCTGTGGCAGCGTGTTGAACGGCAGGCAAAGCTGTTCAGTCTCGTTTTGTTTATTTTCCCTTCATTGCTGGTGGGAAGACAACAGCAAACAAACAGCAGTTTGGAAGGATTTCACAAATGCAGCGCCGTGTTTGCATTTCTTTTTGTGGGGGGGTTGTCCAGTGGTTTAACACAGCTGGAAAGCTCCAGCAAAGAGCTTGCCCTGTTTGCTTCTCTTGCTCACTTTCCCTCTGCTTATATTTGCTATAACAATTGCTGGGAAGCTTTTACTGCACTTATGGGAGCATAAGCATTTTCCATCAATTTTGTTGTTGTTGTTATTATTGTTATTGTTGTTATTATTGTTATTGTTGTTATTATTATTATTATTATTATTATTAAAGTTCCTCTATCTGTCATCACTTCTATTTCACATGTGGAAGTGAGACTAAAACAAAAAAGTAGAAATAATTCATTTTATTTGTCGTGGTCCTTTTGTCATTATTTTACTAATGACTTCCAGTTCAGTGAAATGATCTTCTTAATTGTATTTGCTAGCGATAATTTAGCTTCTGTTGTTTAGAAAGCAATGTTAAAGTGGAACCTAATGTTGCCTTATACATAAAAGAAGGGTTCATACTCACTCTGAGTAGGGGGAGATCCAGCTTACTAATTATATTTGTTAACTTAATTTCAGTCTGCCATCATGTCTGTTCTCTGTATCAACAGATAAAGACGGCAGAGTATCTGTCATATCAGAACTGGGAGGAAAAAAAAAAAAGATGGATAGTTGCATCCTGAGACAGATATGATGAAAATGGGACACTGCCTGTGTACCCGAGATCTAAATGTTCACAATAAAATGGCACAAATCACACAAAATATTGCAACAGAAACAACAGGTGATGGACTGGAACAGTCACAAATAGCTGATATAGTCCAGTTGTGTTTCTCAAATAAACCTCAGTAAAGTGCATCAGCTGGGGAAAAAAGGGGGGGAGGGGGGTAAAATGCTTGCACAATGCATCTGTGTGTAAACAGACAAGTAAGCAAGACTCTTGTCTTCGTCTGTCACTGTTTTACCGCTCTTTGCTACATAACCAGATTTTGGTATTTCTGTAGTTACTGAAACTGAATTCCATTTCTTTTGTTGCAGGTGGCGTTGTCAGAGGGTTAAAAAGACATCAGAGAATGGCAGGACTTACCTGTAACATGGACAAAATTAAAGAAAGAGAAGAAATTAATAAAAAAAACAAAAACACGACTTACCAGTTGCCTAGTGGACCCTGGAAATACAATAAGGGACACAAAAGCTCTGTGAATGCATTACTCTTGCAATGTTGGGTTTCTCCAACCAAAGATATACAAGTGCCTGTATCTGTGGTGTAAATATTTCTAGGAACTCGTTGTTTTTTTTCCTTTTTGTTAATTCTTTTGATTTTTGCCTGAATCCCCGCTGTGCCATGTCCAAACATGCAGTACAGAAACAAAGCAGGCCACATCCAAGAGCTACTTTTTTTTTTTTTTTTTTTCTGGTGGTGATTTGGTCTCACCTTATCAAGCATGATCGACAGAAGTGTTTATCAAAGTGGTAAATGTTTAGATATCTTAAGGTCAGGTGTAAGCAAAGTGTTCTTGTCGCCCTGATAACAAAGTGTGATGTTTAATCACTTGGAACATGTTTAAAGAAACAGAAAAGCAGGTAAATAATGATTAAATCCTGAGCGTGCACTTAAGCGAGGAATGAAGTAGCACTTTTCTCTGCGCCAAATTCGACGGTTTAGTTAGAATTGGGTTCATCCAGGCATCTAAGTGATGTTTAAGTGATTTGAGTAAACACAAAGTAAAGACTTTAGGTGATTGCACTGTGCGCATTAATATGTGAACAGTGTTGACTGTAAACGTAAGAATTTCACATCTTCCTTTTACTGCTTTTGATTGGCAGTTAAAGGATTACCAGAACTTCCTGTGGCTTGTTGTTGACACTTCTCACGTATTCTTTTCCTCTTTATTTTTTTCTTTTTTGGCCTTATGCTTTCCTCTGTCAGTTGCTTCTTCACTCACCTGCCTCTTGCATTTGATTTGCTGACAGTCACTGTGCAGCAGTTTTGATGTTTAATCCAGTCCTGTCTATCGCACCCAGGAGATACAGAACATTTTATCTTGCCTTACCTACGGTGGACTTGAAAATAGGCGTGGGTCATCACTTTTGTCCCCTTCTCCACACTAACTCTCCGGCCCCTTCCTCCACAGCCCAACTTCACATTTTATTTGTTCCGGTAAGATGAGCCTGTTGTTTGAAATCAAGCTTGTGCTCTTTGTCCTATTATTGTAAATGTCAGGTGACCCTTGAGTTACTTTATATTAGACACTTTAGTTACTTCACCTTTTTGAAATGATAAATTCTATGAGTTGCACATGTTCACGTGTTTTCATAGATGGTGCACCTTTGGATGTCTTGCACATTTTGTTATTTGCTCCTGTGATTATTTCTTTTTATGTAAATAAACTAATTGGCTTCCATGTAAAAATAAATATGATTATTATGCTGCTGCTCAGACGTTTACATAACCATCCTTGTTTGTTTTAAAGAAAAGTTTTCATCTAATATAATGTGAAATGATTAAAAAAATACTGTAAACCATTCAGGGAATCCTTTAGTTATAAATTCTTTAGTTATAAATCACTTTCATCATTAGGTGTGCAGAGGCCCAGTTTCATCTACTATTACTCCTGTGCTCTTGGGACTCCATATATTGGCAAATGCAAATTTATCATAGTAAAAGTTTGATGTTTTCATATGTGTAAAGCATCAGTTGCAGAGTCATAGAGACTGAAAAATGTGTACTCCCCAACCGGTTGGCAAGTGGTTTCGGGAAGTTGCTGGCTGACGATAGGTGAAATTGATCGCGAAAGGAGTGCTGCACCAAAACCTAGCAGATCGCTGTGGTCGGCTGTAGCCTACATGAAACAGACAGACTTCTCAGTAAGCAGTCACCAGGTAACCACCAAGCGGCAGTTAAACTTAAAGTGTGACACAAATCGGCGAACGTTCACTTTCAGAGTAAAAGTTGTCTTACCGCTGAAGTCTCTGTTTTACCTGTTTGTAGTTTGACGGTTGACTGTCTCCGTTTGTCGGTTTCACCACCATTTGGCAATTTGTTGGCAAGTGTTTACAGACAAGTTGTTCTTCATGTAAACTACAGGCCACAATGGGACTCTGCTTGCAACCAGTAAGGTAGTTTTGGTGTAGCACTGTATACCGTAGACCAGTTTCACCTAATGACAAACGGCCTCAGACAATCACTTGCTATCCAGTAGAAGAATACACGTTTTTTTTTTTTTTTTCTTCCTCTGGTTAACAAAGATTGCTGACCCCTCTTTCATACAACGGTGTGCACTACTCCCCCAACTTAAACAATTTAAAATACCTCCAACCAGAAGAGAAAGAAGTAGGAGGGGTTGCTCCACCGCTGAGCACATCAGAGTTTGAGAAACCCTGAAGTTTCATTAAATGCGTTTTTGTGTGAGTGAGGAGCTGCTGGTCTCTGAAGGGAGCAGTAAACACCATTGTTTGTGGCTTTCTTAACACAGGACCACTTGAGTTTCAG
>VOQK01008094.1:7051-19617 GCA_015052645.1 Benitochromis conjunctus | reverse complement strand
TCTGTTAGAAATAATTTGAGTAACAAACGCGGCCATTAAAAACAAAAGCAACTTGGAAAAAACGAAAGAGAGAGTAGGTGGTTTATACTCACGTGCATTTTCATGAATTCTCGAAAACGTCTGTAAATCACAACATTGCTCTCGTCTGACCAAAGCACACAAGTCTTGTAAAACTGGAAAAGAAAACACAGCTTTTCTCACGAGAGGCACGCATTTTAATGAATAAAAATACAGGCAAGAAAAAAAAATCCTTTGGTGCTTACTTTGGTCTTTTCCTTCTGCAGTACTCCAACTAGATGGATGCTGATGGGATACCGCTTAGCCTCCATAATGACAGCACAGATGGGTGCTTGGGAGCTGCAGTGAAACCTGCTCAGCCTCTTCCAGGTATGTCACTGAAGCAGTGAGGCTCTGCAGATGAATTTATACTTCCTCCACCAGACCAGGTGTGGCTCTGGTTTACGTAGGCAACCTAAGGGGGAAAATCTGCAGTTGTGTACATGCTGGAAATTCTTGCAAATTAGCATTGTTGCAAATTCTGCAAAATATATTCTCACAAACAAGTCGAATTTATATTGATATAAAACTGAAGTTTTTTGGGTTCATTTTTGGAAAAAGGATAGAATTTACTCCCGTTTTTTTCTCTCTCTCTTTCTTACACACACACACACCCTTATGTTGTGCGTTGTTTCGTTCTGTGTAGCACTCATTATTTGCAAGATGAAAATTTCTTTTACAAGAAAAGTAGAATAAATTAAACGGACAAATGACAAAAACATTTTTTTTATATATTAAGAGGATCAATTTACATGATAACAAAGATAATGGAGCACAAATGACACATACGGTGTAATGAAAAGAATAACCAGTATTTGTAACAGCAGCATTGTTAGTTTGCCGTTACTTTACAAGGAATACCAAAAATACAGAGCTCCACCTCTTTTAAATCCACACAGCTTTGATTCTGATATATAAACATAGATTTATTATGCAGGCCTACGAAAGGTTTTTATATGGGATTTCTATATTTTGCATGTGTAATTATTGGATTTCCTGCTGTTGGTCTAAAGCCAGACAGACCATAAAGTATAGCTGGAAACAACTACTCATAACTTATTTCTTAAGAAAGAAACCACCATTGTTAAAGCCAGATAAGGAAGTTCGTGGGAAAAAAATAAATAAAAAAATCACATCTCTTTCCTTCTGTGGGCCGTAAATCTGTCTTCCTCTCTTCTGAGGAATTTTGATCTGTAGCACATAGACCAACGTGGTGACATTTCTAGACTTCTCTGTTATTTGATTGCCATCAGCAGCCTGCGGATAAACCCCAAAGCAAAAATATTCACTCAGTCTCTGCTCATTTCATTCAGTTAAATGTAAAAAAACAACAACAAAAAAACAACATTTGTTGAACTGAAGCAGCTCAACTTAGATATCTTATTTTGTCTTAGCATTTAACACTGAAAGAAAAACTAGAAGATCAAACCAGTGAAATGTTTAACCATGTGAAATGCTTTGATTTGACCAATTCTTGACAAATAGCTTTCCCATGGTCACTGTGATATAGAGTAAGCATTAGTGACCATTTCCTCATTCACTGCAGGTTGAAACAGAGGTGACAGACTCAAACAGTGGGTAACTTTATTGACTTACAGCATGTTGGAGGGACTACAAAGCTGGACTCTGTTGCCCAAACAGCTAAACAACAGTGCTGATGTCAGCTGACATAGTCACAAGAGAAAAGCAGTTTGGTTTCTGTGGTCAGCTACTGACATCTACTGCTAGCTGCTGTGATGTGCGATCCAGACTGTACAAAGTAATCTGTCTGTTATTATAAAACACTCTTTAAAGAACAAGCAACCATACAAACTTGTATCAAAGTTAGATTTATTTCTCCTCACAGCAGAGTTATAATACACCATCTTTCATAAAGCAGGGTTTCTCTGTCGGGACTTAATTACAGACTCCAAAATAAACATTTCTTCTACATTGCACGTTTTACAGTTTGTTATTTTTATTAATCATGTAACAACAAGAGTCATTAGGATTGTAATATCTGCAATCTACTCGCTTGAGTTAAAAGACTGTAGTGTGAACAACATTCGCACATCATATCAACTTATACCCGAGGTCTGAGCTTTAGCTTAGCCAAATAACACACGATTTCTCTCATATTAGTAAATGTTCATGATTTCTTTCAAATAAAGCAACAACAAACTAGTCACTCATCTTAAAAACAACAAAAGGAGCATTACATTTAAAATTGTAAGGCAGTCGGTTTTCTCTAAAGCATCAAAGGAGGTTTTATTCTTTCTCCATCACGCTTTTACAATCACACACAGGTGCTTTTAAACATTACAGCAACACATGACTTGATTCTCCAATTTGTTACACCGCACAGTCGGAGCACTGCGTTCATCTTCCTGCGTTAAATCGGAACTTTTCAAAACTCTGCCCAGAAATATTTTACTTGGCACAAAAAACAAAAAGCTTCAATCTCAACTAGTTTATGAATCACTGTTAACAGTTGCTGTGCTTTGGGTTGGTGGCTAGTATAATTCATTAGTCCCCCCCCTACATTTTACTCCTGATTTAAAATAAATACACCTCCCTTAAACAGAAGTGATTTGGAAAATTAAAATAAAAAAAAATAATTAAGTGGTGTAAGACATTTCACCCATTATTAATTTTTGGCTTGCATAGAAAAACACTTTGCAAAGTTGAGAAATCATCTCAAAAAGCTGCAGCTTTTTACAAACAAGCTTTCCACTCGTTTCCGGCTCATCTGTATCCATTAGGATTGCTAAATACATATTGCCTGAACATTACAGCAGCATACCATCCCTGATTGTACAGAATACCTGCATAAAAGCTCTCATGCATCTCTGCTTGTGGCGTGTCAAACTCATTAATCATCACAGGCCCTCAAAGATTCTGTATCTTTCAAATAAGATAAATATATTAAGCTTTACTCTCTTTTTCCAACTCTTAAAAGCAACACTTTGTCTTAACAGAAGCAAATGGAGGAAATCTGTTTTGAACTACTGAGGAAGAAATTTTACAAGTGCACAAAAAATATTTCAAAATTTCAATCTGCTGCAGCAACTGTGAGGAAATTCCACATCTCACAGATCGTCCTTACTGTTCTTCATCTGTGCCTTCTTGCTATCAGTCCAGCAGAAGCGTGTCTGACCAGCTGTTATTTTCCACGCCAGTGAGGAAAACGGGTCACCTCCGTTCTTGGCATTAAAGGATTCTCCATCCCGTTTCAGCACAGGGCAGCATGAACCCTCTTTTATGTCACTCTGTATCCCTGCACAGCTATGTCACCGAAATTCATAAATAGGCATACTGTGCTCTTGAATATGGTTCAGGCTTAAAGACTGGTACCTGCAGAAAATAAGTTGGAAAAACACAACAAACCATCGGACATGTGTTAATGTGAAAAACTGCAAACTTGAGATGTTTTCACACATGAACTCCAGATAAGGTTGGGAGAATCTCATCTAGGCATTGTCCGAGCAGCCCTTCCTCACATCAGACGAGGTCTCGCCAATGTGCTTGCTTTATATTCCCAGGATCCAGCTACAGTAACATGCATTCTTTTACCACAGTTGCACTTCTTGGGTACTTAAAGACTCAGAAAACTGAGATTTTTGCAAATGGGTCAGATTCAGTTTTACTTTGAAAAAGTAAACAACTGGAAAAGAGAGAGACTTCTGGAAACACACATTCATGATAGGATCTCATCTGCTGCAATAAGTAAGCCAAATATTGTGCCCATTATGCCACAATCTATCAGAGTTTAAGTTCGCCTGTAAAATAGCAAGTATGCCCTAAACCTCAAGCATGGTTTGGGTAAAGAATCATACAGTGATCTCTGTCTGCATGTTTGACTACATTCCTTCTAATCCCAATACCAAATCCAATACCAAAAAGCTTGTATAAATAAAATAAAACAAAACCAAAAGTGATTTGTAAATCTCAGAACAAAGTGTTTGAACTGCAAAAAAGCGTAACACTTAAATACTTTAGCTCATTTTGAAGTTGATGTAACAACAAGTCTGAAAAGCCCATCTAAGAGAGGCAACGTTTCTCAAAGCAAAGATGGTCGGAGCTTACCAATCTACAGAAACTATTGAACAAATTCAGAAAAATGTTCCATAACACAGAATTGTGAAGACTGAATATCTCATCTACAGTATCATATCAAAGACTGAGAATCTGAAGAAATCTGCACACAAGACTAAAAATCATCAATCCATTTGTTTCTGCTTCCCCAGTTCAGATTGTGTTGAGGGTCAGGGAAATTGAAATTCCTTTTGGAAAACGAGGATGCTGGTCCTTCTGACTATAAAGGAGATTGACCACCTGGCTTGTTGGCAATACTAGTATCTCTCTGGTATAGGGGTGCATTAGTGCCTATAATTGGCAGCTTGTACATCTGGAACAAGCACCATCAGTGCTAAAAGGTATATACAGGTTTTAGATGAACATATCCTCTCATCCATAAGTCTCTTCTCCCCACAGGAGGCCTTCCCTATTTCAGCAAGACAATGCTAAACTATATACCGCATCTATTACAGCAGCATGGCTTCATAGTACAAAAGTCTGGGTGCTGAACTGGCCTGCCTGCAGTCCAGACTTTTCACCAGCTGAAAACATTTGGCACATAGTGAAACAAAACATACAACAAAGCCAACTCAGGACTGTTGGGCAGCTACAATCCTATAAAGACAAAAGTCCAGCAGCTGAACTTCTCTGTTCCAGGCTGTTTAAAGAAACATTAAGAAAATAGGAGGCTACAGATTGATAAACACAGCCCTTTCCCAACTTTTGAGACGTGTTTCTGCCATCAAATTACAAATGAGTTAATCTTTTTCTTAAAATGGTTTCTTTGTACTACTATGAATAAATGTTTACGATTTGCTAAATTTTACACAACATTCCAACAAACACATGGATGCAAAGTCACATGGCTGAGGTGCATGTGTGAAAACTGTTTTAATGATTAGTAATTACCACTCTGAGCTCCGATGATAATAGTAGCCCTCAATAGTGGCTGTGGACTTCTGGAAGCAGATGTAGTAGAAACCTGCAAAGGAGGCACCACTGATGTCTTTGATCGTGTGGTCTGGAACTAGAAACTGCTCCTGAGTGCACAACAAGAGCGGAGGTTAAAGTCAGAGCCCAAGCTGAGAACACGCAAAAACTTATTTCACAGCTAAAATGAATGACAGAGTGCCAACCTTCCACCTCATGAAGATATAGTCACTGTTTTCCAGTGCATCATAGTCAAAGTCATCAGAGTTGAAGTTCCTGGCATATTTGCAAAAAGCCTTAAACTTACTCTGGTGAGAAAACAGAAGAGCGGGAAATAAATACTAACATCTGCAACAAATCTAACAGTAACCATTTGGAAATAAAAGAGTTGGTAAACACAGATGTTAGCAATCACATTAATTAAAGCACTGCATCATTAGTAACGCTTATGCTACTCATACATCTTAATATCAGGCCAAAAAAACAAAATAAAAACTGGTGTGAAATAGGTTTTATTTGATTCCCCTACTTTATCTTCTGCCATGTAGTAATTAACCAACCCCCCCAATAGCTGTGTGTGTGTCAAACTGTGGGACGTGAAGCCACTGATGGAAAAACTGAGCTGAATGAATATGATTTCTTAAGAAAGAATACAGCAGAGGTTGCTGATCCTTTTGCACCACCTTTCACTGAAGTAAAGTTCAGCTTGGATTCTTTTTTTTTTTTATTGTTTTTAATGACTCATAAAAACTGCATGTTGTGGAGCGTGATCTTTTCCATTTGTGCAGTTGGTCATTCCTGAAAAACTTTGAGAAGCAATGACCCCCACACAACATTAGAAAAGGCTTTCCTGGAAGACATGAGGACACAAACTGCCCTTAAACTGGTTAGATAAGGAGCTGCACGCGCTGTGGCAACTTTAACTGTACCCTTTCCAGAAAAAGCTGTGTCATGGTATCCAGTTTTCCGAAAAATTGAGGAAAACTGACACACGTCTAAATGCTTAAAAATCAGTGAATACATGAAGAAAACTAAATGCACGTTGTTGATTCACATGCACTTTCTTGACCATTGCTAAATTATTAACAGCACTTCCTGAATTAGTTAAAATAAGTGAATTAAAAATCAGCAGGACATACCCAGTGTTTTTTGTCCACATCCTCATCTGCATCCCATTTCCTAGTTAAAAATGGCCGTTTTCGGCTGATCATTTCTCCAGCGAAGAACGTTGTTAGAGTCGGATATTCCTGTCAGACACAGAATTTAATCAGGAGGGAAAGATACAACGGGATTGTTCGCAGCGTGAGCTGGTACTCGTTTTAAAACTGCATTTATCCAGCACTGTGCAAATTGCCTATTCAAATTTCCAGATTTCCAGTGATTTACATGTTGATAGACAGGGCTTAAGCTTCAGGAAAGTTCAGGAAAGATGGAGTGTATTATTCCTTTTCATGTTGCCGCTTTCACAATTTCAAAAAATATTGTACTGCATAAAAAGTAAAAATAATAAAGCAGCATTAATGTATAAACACAGTTAATGCTCCCTTGCTTTAATTTTCTCATGGATACCTGGTGAGCTTTAATACGACTCCTTCACTCACAACCTGACTTCTCATCTTTCACTCCACTCTGCCAAAGCTGAACTTTAACCCAGGATCACCCTGACCTTTTTGCTTCAATATGTTACATAATGTAATGGGTATACACCTGACACTTGAGCTTCAGCGTGTGTGGCTAGCCCTAAAGGCCTCACATCTAGCTAAGTCTACTTTGCCTAAGTTGAATAATGTGATTGTTGTAGCAAAAGTAAAAAACAAGAGTTGGCTGATGCAACTAAGCTGGCCATTATTTAACTAAAGTTGAACTTGGCTCTTCTTTTATTATTACTTGTGATTTGATTGATTGCTTTTTTTAAGAGTGTGAAATACTTTGGCTTTTGAAGCGGAAAGGTTGTGAACCACTGGTCGAATGTACAATGTCACATTCCAGATTGCTTCAAGCCATTGAAACCAGTCAGTGGCTGGATGTCAAAAGAATAAAGGCCAGTCTTACTACACATGATGTGGCTGGGAGACTTACCTCAGTCAGGCCATTGATTTTCAGGTAGCCACACAAATACGAGTCCTCTACAGTCACATGCTGAGAAAGAAAGATAGGAAACGTATTTACTTATGGCTCCACATGACAAGCACAAAATCGTTCATGGTAACAAGAAAAGTGCCTGCAAGCTTGGTGAGAAAGCTCACTGAGACGGGAAATATTATATTAGCTGTGTCAACACCAGCAGCTACATTAATACTGTAATTTAGGTAGCTTTTGGGGAGGTTAAATGCTAACCTGTCTGTGAAGCAGCTGCTATTAAAGCAAAGCTGTCCCAAATTCAAACTCCCAAAGAAGACATTAAGTCATCTAAGCGAGCTAAAAATTTGCACGATATAAAAGAACAGAAGCAAAAAAAACAAAAAAGAGCTAATGCAGCTAACGTCTGAAAAGATAGCAAATTAGCAACTATGGATGCACAGAGTCTACCTATATATAGACTTTGCATACAACTATACAGGACCACAAAATTACCTGCAAGACCACCTCGACATCGTACGAGTTGCCTTTACTCTTCTGGTATCCACGAAACTGTGCGCCGCTGTACAGAAGCGAGGTGGCCACCCCCGGCTGGTGGGTGTTGATCGGGGCAGGGGGGACAAGAGAGGCCGAGGATGGGCAGGCCGATCGGGTGGTGCCGCGGTACTCCGCTCGGACAGGCATGACGAACGATAAGGTGCCACCATCAGCAACAGTCATGAGCTTTGTCGCCGGGAACACCGCAGTTGCAAAAAGAAAAAGTGGGTGCTGACAGAGGAGGGCCTGTCAGCTACGTAAATTCTCAGAGCTCCAAAACTTCGCTCAAATGAAAACGCAGTCCGTGAACTCGCTGCTGCCAACCGCGTCTTCCCTGAATTTGATTGGCCGGGGAACTGGCGCGCGGCTGCTACAGTTGGATTCTTATTGGAAAAGGCGCCGAAAGTAATTCTGGGTATTGTATTCAAATCTCACCCTGTACAAGATTTTTTTCTTTTTTAAAGTAGCTTTATTTATAGACTTTAGCACAGACAGCGACCAACTCACGTTTGCATTACTTAGTATATTTTTTAAAAATATGGGTCTGAAATGCTGAAATCACACATAGAATCATACCATTTTAAAAACTTTTTAATTTAGTTAGTTTTAGTTTAGTTTAATTAAGGTTCATTCACAACAGTTCAGTAACAATTAGGTACAAAAAAGAGCAGAATGGTCAACGGTTCACCAATCTGGAAAAAAACCGTGTCTACAAATTGTGTAACAATTTCAGTTCCATAACATGAAATTGTAAAGACTAAATATCTCTTAATCTTAATCAGTTACGGCATTATGGCGTTAAAAGTAACGGCGTTACAGGGGCAGCCTGTGGCCATGATGTCTTCATCAGTACATTTGGTTCAAGATTCAAGATTCTTTATTTGTCACATGCATAGTTATACAAGTACAACACGCAGTGAAATGTGTCCTGAAACGCTCCTCGACTGTGCAAAAAGAGAACATTATATACAGTAAGTGAATTATATACAAAGAGGACATTATGTGTGGTTCTATGTAAAAATGTTCACTTGAGTGTTTCCCAACTCAGGAATATCAGTGGATGATGTGGTGTGGTGGGAAGAAATGGGACAGGAGTAGAGGGGGATGAAAGGAAGACATGTTTGCAAACAGTCCCTGACAAAAAAAATAACATCAGTAGGCAAACATGTGAAAACATAGCCTCCTGCATTGTACATTTTTCCTCTTCCAATGCTTTCCAGGTGTCCAGTAATTTGTTCTTTATATTTTCAACATTCTTTGTATTTTGCATTTCCTTTGCTGTCTTCCTTTGCATTTTTTTTCTCCTCCTCAAGTGAGCTTCTATCAAGGCTTTCTTTACACGTTCAGTCTCATTTCTTGCCTCCTGTTTACCCCTTTTTCTTCTTCGAGTATTTTCTGGACATTCAATAACTCCTTCTTTAGCTGTTCAGCTTCCTTCTTTGCATTCTCCAGTTCCTTTGTTGCCTCATGCCTTTTAATTTTCTCCTCTTCAAGCACTTTAAGGACTTCCTGCAATTCTTTATTGGCATTTTGTGCTTCCTGTTTTGCATTTTGAAGTTTCTTTTTTTGCCACTTACACCTTTCTCCTCTTCAAACGCTTTCTGCACTTCCAACAGTTGTTTTGTATTTCCTGTTTCCTTATTTGCTTGCTGCTTTCTCTTTTTCTTCCCTTTCTGTGCTTCTGGACATTCAGCACTTCCTGCTTTGCATTTATAGCTTTCTTCTCTTCGTTTTCTTTGACTTCCGACCTCCACTTTTCACTTCTTCAAGGGCTTTTGGATTTTAAGACTCCTTGTTTACACTCCAGCATCTTGCTTATCTTTCCTTATCCACTTTGGCCTTTTCACCAATGAGTGAATCTTTTATGGACAAATTCAGGGCAATTGATGTTGTCTTTATCTGAATTTGTTTGTAGTGAACTACAGTTTTCTTTGTTGTGAGCAGAGGCGCTTGCATAGATGCCCTTCCTTCCCCTAAAGGGGATTTGTGTCTCCGCCTGGAACTGAACCAGCAACGTTTCATTTGCTGAGCGAGTGTAAACAAGTACATCGCAGAGCCACTGTAAGTCTGCAGGCAGAATGAAGGACTCATGGACGCAGAAGGGTGAACTAAACGAGGCAGCTTTATTGTGCTTTAGCAGAAACCTCCATAAAATGAACTCGCAAAAAACAATCCTAAACTAGAACCTGGAAACTAATAACTAACAACAAAATATGACCTCAAAAGAACTAAAACCATGACTAATAATAATCAAGACATATAAATGAAATACAAAACACTGGGTCACACCAAGGACCATTATATTTGTTTTTTTAGTAGTAGTGTTTGAACCCTCATTTGTGAATACAGTGACCACCTGTATTCACTGACAGTGGTTTTTGAAGTGTTCTTGAGGTCATAGAGCAGTTTCCACTATATCAACTTCTCCAGCTGCTCCCTCAAATAATCCGCGTATCTGAAGATGCCTGAGAGGCTCGTGTGGTGCCGGTTAAGTTCCTTGTCTTCTATCTGTAAAAAGCAACAAGGCCATCAAACAAAGAAATAGTCTTTGATTAAAGAAATATTAAAATAGATTGCAAAAGCCTTGAGTCACCCCTCATTTCTTTAGATTTTGCTAAGAAAATGGGAAATGCATGCAGTGATTTACTGAAACGTGTAGAAAATAATTTGAAAACAAAGCAGAGCCTGAAAATCAGTATTGATTATGACCACCTTTATTCTTTAACATAGTTTGAACTCTTTGAGGCAAGCTTGTCATTTCTTTAAGTAGTTTTCAGGAATAGATCTTCAGGCTTCTTAAAGGACATTCAAAGCTCTTCTTTGGATGTTGCCTGCTTTTTATTCTGTTCTCTCAGGAAACACCTTTGGACTCAAGATCACTTTAAAAAATACAAAAATGTTTGACTCCTTGGAAGCAACATATAAAGAAATGAGGGTAAGTAGAAGACTTTTGCATCAACTTTACATTAGACTGTTTTAATGTAATTTCAGTTCTCTACCCCTTCAACGAGGGCCTCCTTCCAGGCACTGATGCCTGTAGTCAGCTGAGTCTCTCGGTCATTGATCTTCAGGCGATGGTTACTGTGGGCAGTGGCCAGTGCATCTATCACTGCATCTCTGTTTTCAAACAGCTACGATATAAAACAGAGGAGTGACAGAATGAGGCCAGCGATACTGTTAGTGCACCATGTTTTAAGCTCACCTGGAGAATTATATTAGACTTGATCTGGAATTGAAGAAATATAATGCAGTTTTTGTATTTTCTATGATTCTCTTTCTTTTTTCACTCTATGAAAACTACACGCAGTGATCTGCACCCTCTATTCATGCACAGTTATCTGTTAGATTAACAAAGACCAGAATAGAAACAGAAACTTGCAGGGGTTTTTTTTTCAGCCATATATATTTGTAACCATGTATTTTGTAATACCGGTTTGGCTTATATAGGATGAAACCGACCGTTATAACATCATCTGGCAAGTCCTCCTTCCGGGTGTCGCTGGCCACTGTCTGCAAGATTTCAGCAGCAACTTTTTGCATCTTCTGATAATAGTCATCTTCAAGATCTTGACAATGGGAGAATGTATGGTTTTGTCAAAGAAATCATTCACACAGGAATGCATCTGTTTGATTAAACCCCCATCACATTTGTGCTGTGACACTCTGGTGAGTTAATCAACCACTTTCTTACGCTTCTGCTATTATTTAGTTCTAATGTACAGCACTTTGTGTCAGCTGTGGTTGTTTTTAAAGTGCTTTATAAATAAAGATGATGATGATGTCCAATTCAAGGTTGCAGGGCAGGTTGGACAGGTCACAGTGCTCATGACTATATAATTATTAGCATAAACTGAACAGTAATGAGTGTTTTTAGAATGTTTTTGAAGCAGTTCTGTTGTTTTCCTGAAAAAGAAAAAGGATATATCCCCTGTGCCGTTTCACTGAAGTGTCTAACCATGTCTGAGATGCTGCTGTCAAAAGTTTTGATCTTGACCTGAAATGACCAAACAGCATCACTGTGAGTAAATGTGAAACAAAGACGTGTAGTCTCATGACATATCAAGTATTTCAACATAATTTATAAAGTAAGAACTTTCATGAGATTTCATTGGGATATTTTACGAATTATACAAGGTGTGCAAACTCTAGCTTACACTAACCTGCAGCTCCCTGTTCAGCTGAAACTCCAGTTTCATTAAGTTTTCACTGAGCAGGTTAATTTCATCATTGCAGTGGTCGATCTTGACTTTGCTCACCTCTGGGTCTGATAACTGCCGCAACTCTTTTGTCCTCTTTAAATGAGGAAAAACACAAGAGATCATCTCATGCTGAGTTATTGCATTTATGTAAATCTGCTGTGCACACAGAAAAGGGGATAGTTAAAACATGACGGTGCTCCCTGCTTGCCTCTCTGTGTTCATCATTAAACTTTGCTGATATCTGCGATGCCTTCTCCTGGCAGTCTGTCACAGCCTTTTCTTTACCACTGAAGAAAGACTTCACCTCTGTCTCCCTTCGTTTGTGCTCAGCCAAGCCCGTTTCAAATAACTGTGTACACAGCTCCCCCATTTGGTGCTCAAATGTAAGTGCAAGGTCAAGGATCCAAAAGGAAGGATTTGTTTGGCCTGTACTATGTCAATAATAACAATGCACCCATGGATTAGGAAACCAAGATGATAAAAGATATGTTTGAATCAGAGAATCCACTCCTGGCACACAGTGCAGTGTTTGTGCTTTTGGATCATCTTTAAATATGATCCTAAACAGAGAAGAGCCATTAAGGAACTCCACAAAGGCATCCTGCACAAAAAACAACAACAACAAAAAAACATAAGTGTCAGACTGTATGAATACAATTCATCAGATGCATTACACCCCCCCCCCCCCCCAAAAAAAAAAAAAAAAAA
>VOQK01008064.1:15603-25857 GCA_015052645.1 Benitochromis conjunctus | reverse complement strand
TTAAAATTGAGAGGTGGGCACTGGCGCCAGAGGTGAGGTTGAGTTCTCAAACCGTCCTCTGGACGCCATGTAGTGTGCCCACCCCCAAGGCCCTATATGTACGTGTACTGAGAGTGTGAGTAATGTGGATGTCTGATTTGTGGAATAAAATTGAGGTACAGGTGGCCAGGAGGGGACAGAGGGGGTGGGATGCCTCCCCTGCGCCCTGCCGATACACCTGCACCCCAAGGCCCTACATGTAAGGGTGGGTGTGGTGGAGTGGGAAGAAGGAGGCAGTTGGGGATGGGGAGGGAAAGAAGGGAGAGGCAAGTAGCTCCTCCCTTCAATTGGTGGAGAGTCCCAGATAAAATACAAAGAATGCTCTTAGAACTGAAGAAGCTTCTCGGATGAGAGGTGAAACATCTTCAAGAAACTTCAAGAAGTCCTGATGCTTTTTTCTTTCCGAGTTCCTTAGACTGCAATGACCTGGATGACTGAGAACCTTCACAGACATGTTGTAAAAAGTGCTTGGAGCAAATACATATGAATCTTTTGAAATAAATCAAATGAGTTCTCTTACAGGAAGTCAGTGTAGTGGACCAATAATGGCAATCATATAATTTTGAATAAACTTGAAGTTGGATATAGACTTTTGGTTGAGACATGAATAAAGCAAATTATCATTAATTTTCTAAATCCACTTTTTAAAGATAAATGGGGAGAGTGGGGTGAGTTGTGCCAGTTTTTAGTGAAAGTGACTTTAAAGCAAGGCCATCACAGTAATGCTTCCAAATGCATGTAAATATATTTCAGGATGTTGTCCATCCCTGGGAACAATAACTTTGGATCTGAAATATAGTATTTAACAATTATAGCTTTCTGAAAAAAGTGGTCTTGTGGCACAACTTGCCCCCGGTGTGGGGTAAGTTGTGCCTTTGGAGAGAATACCTTGGGGTAAATTGTGCCATTGATTATGAAAGTAAAACACAATATTTTGATCTCAAAAACTGTAATGCTATATAAAAGCTAGACAAATTTAACACAAAATTACTTATCTAAGTTTTATTTAAAGTTATTTACAACATCAAAGGCCAGTTTTATACAAGCCAATACATGAGAACATCAAAAGTCCGTTTTCTTAAACGAGGCCTAGCACCACATGAACTTGCTGATGCTACCCACTGCTCCCTTCTGGCTGTACCGCCAAGTTTTTGTGGCTTGGGTAGTTGTTTTTTAATGCACATCTTCTCTAGGGATGACCCCGTCATCATTTTCTTTGAAAGTGAAGATGGGCTTTCCATTCACAGACCTCTTACTACTTCACCTTAAAAACTTTGCACCAGTGTCGGCACCATCAACCTTCTCAACCAATCCAACGTAGTTGTAGGATTTGGTTTTGCCTGAAAAATTCACAACGACAATCACAATTACTTTCAGATTTACATATGTCAAGCTAAATGCTCTAAATAAGTACCCAACTTTGCTTCTCCTTGCTTCTTGCATTTTGATAACTAATAATGAGCATTTCCTGGGGAAATAATTATTAATGTTCCCTATTGCTTTTTCTTAAATGCACACTTAACGCAGCCTGCTTTTACCTCTCATATCCCTGCCAGCTGGATCAAAATGTCATTTCTTTGTGCATACTCAAACACCATGAACTGGCTTTTGAGTATCCACAAAGAAATGAACACATAAAGGCTGCTAGTTCTGCCAGCTCTTTCTCCATATGTTTGTCAAAGACTTGATTGGCAAGTCCAGTTCTTTTATATCCTTTTATGGCCTTATTTCTTTTCCATCTTTTCTTCTCCATGTATCATTTTAATGTCATCCTGAATATGTTCATCTTCCTCGCCACCTGACGAATGGACTTTCCTTCTCCACCTCGTTCACTGCTCTGTGTGTGTACTCTGGTCTATTAATATCTTTGGTCTGAAAATTAGAGTGTCACTGTGAAAATACCATCTACAATTACAATAAAATAATATGTTTAAACTATTCATAATTTGGGGTGAGTTGTGTCACTGGCACAACTTAACCCAGGCTCCTTTGCACAAATCACACCAACCCCACCATTTGGAAAAAAAATGCATCATCCTGCAGTTTTAAGGTAAAATCATGCTAGGTGTAGGTGTAGACTACACACAGTGTAGCTTACCAAAGCACTGAAACATTTGTGAAATGTTTTCAGACTTGTCTATATCTGTTCAAACAAAACAATCAAAAAAACCTTGATCATAGAAATTTTACTTTGAAAGGCAAAAAACAGTTTTTGAACTTAAATGTGTTTAATTCTCATGCAATGAGGCTCTCATGTGTGGTCACATGATCAATTTCTTCTATGGTTCCCTGGACACAAGGGGTGGCACAACTTACCCGCTGGCACAAATCACACCACTCTCTTCTATGTGAGTAACCTGCTGACAGGGACATTCTGCTTGACTCTGCTTTTCTCTCGTTAAATTTTTCAGTACTGATTTAGATTAACAATCCTGACATTTCTTAACTCAGGCACTTTCAGTCATGCCATGGTATGTTTTAGTATATTTGTCTTGGAACAAATTATATATATTTATATTAATATTTTTTTTCTGTTGTTGTTTGTTGATTTTGTTTTGTTATAGTTTGGGTTTTTTTGCTTCTTTTTGTTGTTTGATTTTGTGACTGTCATGCTCTCTCATAAATTTATACATCCATAAAGCACAGTACTATGGTAAATACCTTGTGTTGAAAAGTAAGTAAAGTTTACTTATTAAGTGCTTTTCATAGACAGGCAGTCAGAAAGCGCTGTATACAAAGATTTAAAAAAAACGTTAGGTACCAAATGCACAAACAATTTTTTTTCCAGTTCAGCTAAGGAGACCATATGTCATAGTTTAGAAATGTTCCTTAAATGAAAGAAACAGGAACGAGACATGCGAGTCAAGCCCCAGAGAAGAATCAAATATTATTCCAAAATTTCCAATGTTTTGACTTAGCAGAATAACAGAAAGAGGCAAGAAACTGTCTGATCTAATAATGTAATTCCGGAGGAGCTATAATCATGGTCTTGGTTTTGTTCGCGTTTAAAACAAGGTGATTGCTAGAAAGCCAATCAGAAACCCGAGTTAAGCACTGGACTAGTGTGGACAACCTATCCAGCTGATGAGGCTTAAAGGACATATGCAGCTGAATGTCATCGGCATAGAAATGATAAGAAATGTCACTAAAAGACTGAATAGCCTTAAGCCTGTTAAGTAGGATTTTGTGGTCAATGGTATAATGATCACAGAACAATTCCCAGCATCAGAAACCATTAATAGATCATTATAGACCCATAAGAGAGCAGTCTCAGTGGAGTGCTGCTTTTGAAAGCCAGACTGAAAAGGGTCAAAAATCCGTAATCTGCATAGTTTTGATCTGAACTGGTTTTCTACACATTTTTTCTGGTAATTTGCTTATAAATGCCATTTTTGAAATAAGCCGATAGTTACTAGTACAGCTGGGATCTAGATTCTGTTTTTTTTAATAGAGGAGTTACCTCAGCATGTTTAAAATAGGATGGAAAACGACCTTGTCTCAGTGAACTGCTGAAAATATTTCAGTCTATATTCTGTTTTAAGATGCCAACAGTGATTTCAAATAGCATTTGTGCATTTTTGACAATAACATTTCAGGCAATGCTACTTCTGAGTAATGGCCCAGGAAGACATCAAATTGGTGGCATTGTTATGAACAATGAATTGTCTATACAGATCATTACTATTACAGTAAAGCTGTGATCTGTGTAACTTTTGGAGAAATAAAATGTAGACTTCCAAACACAAAGAGCCCCACCATTCCTTAAGTTTTACTCTTTTTCCAAAATAGTCAGGTACAGTACAGTATAACCAATTTGGGGACGGGACAATTACTTTATCACACATCATAAATATTTAAAGCAGCAAAATGAAAATTAACCAAAAGAAATATGCCAGAGAAAATATTTAAGTAAATATTTTAACAGTAAAGTTTAGTCTGACTCATTGGAAAGAAGTGAAATAATAATATGATTGAAAGGCATCTGCTTTTTGTGTTTGCTATACATCATAAATGTTTACCTTCATTTATTTATTGTTTTCCACAGTCATTGACAGAATCCTTCAATGTGGTAAAGTCATGTTGTAACCTAGCCCCAACAGGCAGACCCATGTTGCACTACCACCCAGTCATCTGTATCCTTAAGTTAGCTGGTCATCACAGAACCAGTTTCTTTTCTACTCCTTCTTCTTCTCTTGTCAAGTTGTCTAAATTGTTTGGTTCACTTGCAGTTACTTAGACTTGTTTGTGGAGTGTCTGTTACCTGGATCAAGGACCAACAAAACTGCCTCTTTGTATTTAACGCTGCCTTTTCCTGCCAAAAGTGTGCGCTTCTGTAAAAAAGAAAAAAGTCTATAATGATTACAGTGTGATTTGTCTTTACAAGCCCTTTTTGGATTGTAATTAGGCAGTGTTACACACCGATGCCCCTGCCATCACACTGTTGTGTTAATTCTTGCAAACATACACAGGTGTTTTCCTTATCCTGGCTAAACAGCGAGGAACAACTAGAATTCCTGTTTCATGAAGTATAGTTAACTACTATTGATTGTTGTAGTTTTCTCTGTATTGTTGTAGAGTCTTTACCTTACAATATAAAGCGCCTTGAATCAACTGTTGTTGTGATTTGATGCCATGTAAATAAAAATCAAATTGGATTCAACTGAATTAAACTAGGCATTTACTGTTGGCTTATTGTTAACGCAGGCTGGCTTTATCCTTTCTTCTCATCTTACTGCAAGTGCAGTTTCCGTCCACATTATTGCTTCATCCGGAGTTCAGTTTAATTGAAATTTGTAATCACGAGTATCTCTAATGTCTAACCACAACCCATCTAAAACAACAGTGAAACTCGATATGGATTTGTTGTAGCTCAGGATTTAGAACAGGTCATCTATTAATTTGAAGGTTGGTGGTTCGATCACTTGATGCTCCAGTCTGCATGCTGAATGTCGCTGGGCAAGATGCAAACCCCAAGTTGCTCTCCAATGTGTCCATTGTAATATGAATCTGTGCGAATGCTAGATTGAAAGTATTTATATTAAAAAAAAAAATGTTCCTAGCACCTTGCTGAATCTACACCACTGAGAATTAAAGCACTTTTGAAGGCAAAAGTGGTCCAAACCATTACCAATAATGTATAACTAATGATGTGACCGGTAAGAATATCAACAGTTAAATAGGAAGAAGACCATTTAAATGATCATGTACACAGTTAAGAGAGAAATTTAGCTTCTATTAAGATTATACTGCTTCTTTTCTTTTTTTTCTATCGTATTCCCTTAGTTGCAAACTTTCTCAGTATCCAGAAAATCCAGCCTGCAGAGCAGCCCCATGCCATTGGGCATCCAGCTGTGGAAAGCCTTTCATCTCAGTTCCTAATATTACTCCTGTGCTTAAAAATCAGGTTTTCAATTTCTTGCATTCCCAACATGTATCTTTTGGGAAAATGTCTCCACATTTAAGGATCTACTTTAAAGTCTAAATGTTTCTGTTTTTGTTGCATGAAATAAATGGATGTTTACTTCATTTTTCCTTCCCAATATCTGTTGGCCTAATAGCTTGTTTATGACTCAAACAATAATCAGGGTAGAGGTTATTTCATGCAAGTTAATCAATTGATGCAGAACACAAGAAAAAAAAAGAAAACAATGAAGAAGTGAGCTTTCTGCTCGCAGCACAAAGGAATACTAATACCACCATTTTCTAGCGTGGCTGAGCTCATGATTAAAGAACAGTGAGATCGCCTATGCTATACAGGGATGTTGAAGACCATTGTATTACACCATAGAGTATTAGGAACAGCATGTTTTATGATCGTGTTGATTTTAAGACACCTCTTCAATCTGACATATACAGATATACACATATGTCTATCTTACCCACTAAAGCAGTTTCTGGACTGGATAAATCCAGCTAATATTAAGCCTATGGAAAATTTGTGGGCTACTCTTAAAAGCTAGATCCAAATCAGAAAACCATCTCATTTAAATGAACTCCACCAATTCTCTCGGTTAAAATGTTGAAGCAGAATTATGCCAGAAGCTTGTTGATGGCTGAGGTCCAACTTGCAAAGGGACATCTAACTAAATATTGGTGGGGGTGTATGTATACTTTTAACCCTGTGTGAATTGCACTTGTGAACCCATTCCTTTTTCTTTTTTTTTAAAGTCATCAACGATGTAAGCTGTACAATCATTGCACCCACTGAAAATAAATCATAAAAAAGCCCAAAAAAAGCACAGCTGTATGTTTCAGATGATCCATTATTTCGGAAAAGGCAAGATTTGTCAAAGATATAGAAAAGATGCAGGCTTTTCTTCACTTCTTCAGGTAAAAATAAGTAAAAGACAATAACATCGTTTCCAAATGGTAAGTTATAGTGTGGCATATATGTCATTGTTAATAAATGGACATGTAAAACTATTAGTTAAGTCACTGAAAAGTCTGATACCAAGTTTTAGGTCCAAAATAAAGTTGAGGCTACAGTAAGTTTAATCACTTTGTGATACTGGTATTGATAAACAACCATATAAACCTCTCAGATAAAGCATATTATTGTGAACTATGGGGCAATAAAGCTTATTGCCTCTCACAGACAGCAGCATATTGTTTTTGTAACATTATTTTTATTTTTTTTGGCAGGTAACCTCTGGAATAAGATTGTTTGTTCTGTGAAAACAGGCCAACTACTAATAGTGTCTCCCAGCAGGACGAGCAGGAGGCAGGGTGGCCATGGCCTCGGATGATCCTAAACTTCATTAGTTATCCCAGGCCGGTCCTCTGAACCATTTTCCGCAGACACACAACTGGCCGATCCAGATGCATCATCGCCGTAGCAACAGGAACGTGAGCGAACTGCATAACATGACAGCCGGATGGCTGGGATACCCAAGGATGAGGTTGGCATCTGTGGGGCAGCAACAGAGCGTGTGCCCATGGGAAAATGAAAAATGTCAAGAGAGATTAGTGTGTCTGTGTGTGGTGCTGGTGGTTTTAGGGGGGCAGGACAGTTGGAGATACGGTGAGTATTGAATGTGGAAAGCTTTGTGTGTATTAGTGTGTATGGGAATCATGTGTGTATGTTTTCATGTCTCTCTGAACTGCAGCTTTGCCTGTGCTGTTTTTTTATATTTGGTACAATATTTGGTTCAAACCCTTTCCAACACCACCAGCATCTCAAGGGTACAGATAAAGTAGTGTAGATGTTTGTTTGTTTTTTGTGCTTACTTTCGTAGACTTACAAATCTGTTATCCAACCATTTCTAAGCAATGTTTTGTTTTACTGTGACGCTGGTGTTTCAGTGCAAACAGCCAGTGGTTTTGAGTGCAGCTTCTTTCCCCTTTTTCATATATACATCTACACAAAAGGACTCGTTAAAAAAAATAAATAGTTGAAGTCTTGCATAGAAATTCTTTCCAGATATTTGATAAAAACTAAAGCGGGTGCTGTGTTTTTAACTGCTGTATGTATCTTATTGATTCCATCTCTACAAAAGTTGTGCATTTCCATTGCTCAATGAGATGCTGGTTGCCTAGCAACCTCACAATGATGAGAAGACTTCAGGAAGTTCATAGTCCCACACATAACACTAAAGAAACCACAAATTTGCTTTGGCTTGTTAAACAAGCCCCAAAATGTGTGTGGCATATTATCCATGGACTAGAAGGGATTAAGATTTTTTTTTAAAAGCTGTAAATCAGTAGAATGTCATCAGCATGTGTGACACCATGCATCTTGTTGTTAATTAAAGACGTGTGATGTGGTAAGTTTTGGTCCGGTAAATATTGAAAACAGGTGCAAAGTGTGTCTCTGTGCATATGTGATCACCATTAGCAGCCAATAAAATCAGTGGCAGGTGCATGTTTAGAAACTGCGCTGCGTAAGCTGTATGCTTATTCTTAAATTTATGCAATCAAACTGTAGCACAAATAAGTGTTCAAAAGGAGCAGTGTGCAAGTAAAAAAAAAACACTTCATCATCAAATTGTATGCTTCTGCTGTAAGAGTAATTCAGCAGGCAGGCTGCCTGCACCCTAAAGTGTCCTTTATAATTGGAGCGGTCTCAGATCTGATCTGAGCATCTGGGAAGCTTTCTTTGCTTCTTGACTCACTGACAGAACATCTTGCATCAGGAAAAAATGGCTGTTTGGATTTTCCAGCATATTTCTTTCTGTCTACTATATAATGATGTTCTAATGTTAGTGCTGATTAACTAGCCAGAATATAATGAAAACATATTGCATTGTCTCGTGTGTCTCTTATCGCCGATCTCTGCTATTGTATGTAGATTGTATCTCCGAGCTAATCTGTTCCATCCAGATAATTAGGCCTTTGAGCTGAGCCGTGCTGTTTTTGCTCTTATTGTTCTATAACATGGATTCCATATTTAATATCTGCTTTGGTCATGCACCAGTCAAGTCAGCACACGCTGTCTGTTGGCACTGGAGTGGTTTTTATTTTGAAGCAGTTAAAACTGTTCAGCTTGCATAAGCAGTAACACAGCTCTACTAAAGTTATCACAGTCCCAGTAAACAATGAGCCTTAATTAATGGAACTTTCACCTCCGCACTTTAATGGTGGCTATCTGTGGCATGTTGTATATGTGCTTGTTTATGTACATTGGATGTGTTTTCTTACCATTTAGTTGCCTGTAATCAAAGTGTGAAAATATTGCTATGGATTAACTGATGCCTGGAATAAACTGAACTGAAGATGTTCGCTGCATTTCTCACTACAGTCAGAGAGAACGTTGGCAGCTGAGGCAGTATGAGACTGTAACAATGAATCCCAGAGTCTGCAAGAGGAGAGGAGCAAATGTGCCTGCAGTATGAAAGCAGAGAGGTCCGAGTGCATCGGTGTGATGGACTTTACAGGTCTGTGGATCAGGCCACCTCTCCCAGAACTACTGAGGGTTTAAGCGATACAGTGAAACTGCAGGTGCTGGGGACTTTTCATCTGCACCTCTTATCACTGTCAGACCAGACTGTGCTGAAGTTGTAATGTTAATATTAGTATACATTCATATATTCACATTAAACTGTTGCAGTTTCTACAACAAATCTTTCATTTGTGGAGAACATTTTAACTTTCTTACTGCCTGGTATTTTTTCACTGTCTGTCGTTAACACACAAAAGCTCGAGAAGATTGAGAGTATGTCCAGCTTTGTTAGTCCCAGGTGAGAGGGAATGTGAGCAATACTCAGTGATGTATCACACCGTCTCTATGCTGGATATGAGTTACTACAGACAGATGTACACAGTTTTACCTTTTCAGCTTTCATATGCCTTTGATACAGTACCTTCCAACATAACGCTGTAGGAAAATAGAGGTGATGCAATATGTTTTTCTCTTGTATTTTGTGATCCTTTCTTTCACATAATGCCTGTTTAATATTAATGTTTCCAAAAGTACAATAAATGAAGTGAAACTAAGTACAAATGGAATTTTCAAATATCACTGGATTACACACAAAATGAAAGACAAGACCTCCGTAGACTCGTATATTAACCTCCAACACGTTGTCATCCCAAAACGTAACATACGACGCTATGTGGCAAATTGTCAGTATGTTACGCTTTCAGCCACCCAACACGTCTCTATGTTACGCATCCCAAAACATGAGAAGCGTTTGGAATGAATCTATACATGTACATTGATTTTACTTTCTCGTCATGAATCGCTTTGGAAAACACTATCTAATACGAATAAAGTTGTGCTTAAGGTTAGGGATAAGGTTATGGTTAAGATTAGGGTTAGGGCTGGAAAACACGGCTGGAGCGTGCATTTGCGCTGCGAGCGTCACTCTAGTGGACTCCACAATCCGGCACCTATCATAGGGACTCGGACGCTCACCTTTCGCGTTCCTACGGGACGCCTCGGGACGTGACAAATCGTTGGTATGTTACACGTTGGGAGTGAGGACGGTAAAAACTCTAACTTTAAAGCTGTTTACACCTGAGTATAAAAACAAATGGTGGGCTCTGGTTAACTGATCCCTTCATAACAATGGACAAGAAAAGATTTATAGCTGGTAAGTGACTGCTTTACTGTTATACTACTGGAGAATTTTTGTTGCAATTATCAAATACACACAAAATACTGTGTGTCAGTATTACAGTAGTAGTAAGTAAAGCTGTCATATTTTATAACTCCATTGTTTAGAACAATGTGTGACACCCTCTTGCCAAATATTGTCAAATCAAGGTCCAAGAAAC
>VOQK01008063.1:50872-62207 GCA_015052645.1 Benitochromis conjunctus | reverse complement strand
TTGTTCACGATTGTGAAATTATTCTCCAAGTAAGTGCCCTTACAAATTGAAGCATATAGATTTGGAAGTTTTAATACATCAGAATAAATCAAAGGTGAGATTTGTGTGTGTTTACAAGCAAGCTGCTTATCATTTTACTGGCACATTGCAGTTTTTTTTTTAATGATTTTATTGCTTAACATACTTCACTGTGCCGTGATAAACTAACGGGATCTATTAATGACTTTGGCAGATCATTTTTCCTGAAGTTTAGCAGTTCCAGGTTTCTCCTTTGCTATGTTAAAGGTGTTTTCTTTCTCAACATTCATTTTCAAAGCAAATCAAGCAATGCGGGAAAATAAAAAACACTTTATTGCAACAAATGATTTCTGGAGACTGGAGCCATGTAGTTTAGAATTAACATGCATTCCTGATATATATGCTGCATTTTGGCTTAATTTAAATGTTGTTAAAGATTCAAGGGTCTTTGTTGTCATTCATCATGAAGAAATATGACAGAACAAGTTACTCAGGTCTCGGTCCTCGTGACGATTAGAAGAAGTAATTACCTAATAAATATAAAAGCAGTGTAAAAGTTAAAAAATATATATAAATGTAAATAAGCGTTAATGTTAATAATAATATAAAAAACATAATAAATAAAGGACTTATTAAATAATAATGGCTTACTAAGAAGTCTATAAAAAGTGCAGAATGCACTGTATTTAGAGGTGTGGCAATTGGACACAGTTCATCAGTCTCTCTTAATTTTATCCAAGTTAAACATTTTATTGATAGTCGTCATCGCCGTGGATATTTTTAGTCTTTTTATACTATGTTATTTCCTCCTTTTTAACTTATGATTAAAGTTCTTTCAGCTGTTTTCCACAGTGGTTTTGAGCAGTTTGCCAGCACATGATTAAGGTAACACAACAAATAAATATCAGCCACTGCAAACAGAAAATGTATGTAAAGAGATGAAGATATCAGTCAGGCATTGTTTAGTCAGTGTCACTGTCAGCAGTTCTGTGCAGCACTTCCATTAAATTTGTTTGACCCCCTATTTTTTTCCTTTTGTGATCTTTTAAGAGAGGTTTTTGGGGCGCTTCACTGAGCATCACTGACACTTACTAAATCTTTTCACAGGTACCGATCTTTAGCAAGAAGGAAGAGGTTTTTGGATACTTGGCCAAGTACTCAGTCCCTGTAATGCGTTCAGCATGGATGATTAAGATGACCTGCGCATATCATGCAGCTATCACAGAAACTAAAGTCAAGAAGAGGCATGTGATTGACCCGTGCATAGGTAAGCCAGTTACTTGGGTCTTTTCAGTCTTGAGTGATCATTTGGCTAAACTATATAATGTTACATTTCTTTAGATACCGTGACATCATGTATTAGATATTTTGGTGACTGTGAAAGTCATTTCTTTGTGTGTGTATGTGTGTTTGTATAGAATGGACCCAAATCATTACCAAGTATCTCTGGGAGCAACTTCAGAAGGTGGCTGAGTTTTACAGACAGTTTCCCAGCCAAGGCTGCAGCTCACCCCTGCCAGCTAATCCCCCTGATGTGGAGACGGCCATGAAGCAGTGGGAATACAACGAGAAGCTGGCCATGTTCATGTTTCAGGTCAGCTCACACTCTCAAGTCTGCTGCTGAAAAAGTACTGGAGCTAAAGTGCTGCAGTTGAGCTTTGATAGTTACACAAGTTACCTTCTGTGCAGAAACTTTAACTTACTGACGCTCCATGGCTACTTTTACTGTTTTTACTGAATAACTATCGCATTGGTTTATTATACTATTTTATCTTTGAGTCCCATGTGTGTAATTTAATCACAAATGTCACGCTATAGACAAGCTGAATAATTTCTGATAAATAAATAATTTGTAGCAAATAATCTGTAATTGATATTTTAATTCACATGGACGTGGGACAGATTTTCTTGATTTGTCTATTCTTTGAACTTCAGGGTTGTTAATATATCGATAGTTTCCCTTCTAAAAATTATCATTTGTGTTTTAGATCTGGAAAGTTTTGAGGTTAGAGGTTGCCACAGGATGTTTTTGTCTTGCATATGTGTGCAGCGTATTCAGTCATATTAATCTTAGTAGTCATCTGAGTGGATGATATGAAGTCTGAGGCAGCTCATGTGTTCTGTGTATATATGATAATGTTGAGATGTTGAATTTTCTGTTAAGATCTGCTTAGTATTAAGCTGAACTTGTTTTTCTGTGCTCAGGATGGTATGTTAGACAGACACGAGTTCCTAACATGGGTGCTGGAGTGTTTTGAGAAGGTCCGACCTGGTGAAGATGAGCTTCTCAGACTACTTTTGCCCCTTTTACTACAGGTACACACATCTGCTCATTCACTGTCACTTCATTGTGAACCTCAGTCTTCAGTCTCAATCTAACATCATCGCTCCTGCTTTAATGGAGCCCTCCTTGACATTCATACAGCTGTGCAGATACACCCACCACCTGCTCTGTGTTATGACATGCTTCTACAGCTGTCACCACTTTATCCTGTTTTGTTTCTTTGTGTCATGGCATTGACCTTTGGTGACAGCACCCATTGGGGCCCACAGCCCTCAGTTTGTTTCCATTTCCGTAGCTGACTGATGTGAATGAACACCAAGTGCTCTGGTTAATGCTGTGAATCTCTCCTCTGTGCCACAGTACTCAGGGGAATTCGTACAGTCTGCTTACTTGTCACGAAGACTGGCTTACTTCTGCACCCGCCGACTCAACTTGTTGCTAAGCGACGGGAGCCTGGGCCCTGGCACAGGAGGGCATCCAGCTCACGGCATCTTGACACAGCAAAGCAACGCTCTGCCCTCCACACCAACCTCCCAGCCAGCGGGAGGGAACCAGCCCCAGACACCTTTTACAGACTTCTATATCTGCCCACAGCACAGGCCTCTGGTGTTTGGTCTCAGCTGCATGTTACAGGTATTCTATGTCCATTTTCATTCACATGTACTTAATGCAAGGTTTCTAAGCCAGGTATTTATTCCTTCTCTCTGCCTCTTTCTGTCCTGTCATTATCACATTAGAGCATTGTGTTGTGCTGTCCCAGTGCTCTTGTGTGGCATTACTCTTTAACAGACAGCAGAAACAAGACTGGTTCCCCTCTCGACCTCCTGCCCATCGCTCCTTCCAGCTTGCCAATGCCAGGAGGCAACACTGCCTTTACACAGCAGGTACCTCCATCCATACTGATATTTTCCCTTTTTTTGTTTGTGAAAATATTCAGAAAACCTCATCGTCTTTTCTTCTTTTTGTTTGCAATTAAAGTCATTGTATTGGCTTTTCTGTGCATAAAAGCAACGCATTCCAGTGTATTACAGTAAATCAATAAAGAATAAGAAATGCACAGAGCAAAACAGATTTGTGCACAAAGAGGCTCCTAGTACAGAAAAACGAGGACAGTCTCTGAAGTGCCAACAAAGCCAGTTTGAGCAAATGGAAATTCACATTGAAATATATGTCAGGTGTTTGGAGAGGTCTTTACTTATAAACACAGCTGTGTTTACGTAAACCTTCTTCGCTACTTTTAATTGGTTATTTAGTGACCTCATAACCTAAAGATTTGGTTGGCAGTCCCAAAGTTCTTTGGTTTCTGTTTCTTGCCCTGTAACAGAGTGGTCTTTCACAGGTTCGTGCAAAGTTGCGGGAAATTGAGGAACAAATTAAGGAGCGAGGTCAGGCAGTGGAGTTCAGGTGGTCGTTTGATAAGTGCCAGGAGACGACAGCGGGTATGGAAACTGTTTCTTTCACTCTTTAGATACGTGATCGCAGCTTTTAAAAACATTTAAATAATGTTAATCTTTTGGCAGGGTTCACCATTGGAAGGGTTCTCCACACTCTGGAGGTTTTAGACAACCACAGCTTTGAGAAGTCTGACTTCAACAACTCTCTGGATTCACTGTACAACAGGATATTTGGTTCAGGCCAGAGTAAAGATGGCCACGAGGTAATGAGTTTTGTGTATATTTTAGTGAGTTAATAGTTAAATTCAGTTAGAGTTAGTTACATTTCATGTGGTATTCAGTTTAGTTTAGTTCTGGTTTTGTTTCCAAAGTGGTTTTGGTCATTTCCAGTTTTGATTGAATGGTTCACTGAAGGCTAGGATTTTATTCCAGTTAGCAAAAGTGATTTTTCTCACAGTTTTTAGTTTAGTTTTAGTTAGCTATAGTAACCTTGTTTCTCAATTCGCATGCTACAAGGGAGTACTGACCACATTGTTGTTAATTAAGATCAAATGTAGACCGCTGATGCCATGTGATTACCGATCATCAGATAATAGTGTGGCACCAAGTGACGCTATTTTTGGAGGTGTTGTCTCATAAAGCGTGTTTCTATCCAGATGTCACCTGATGATGATGCAGTGGTGACCTTGCTTTGTGAATGGGCTGTATGCTGTAAGCGTTCAGGCAGACACAGGGCCATGGTTGTGGCCAAGCTGCTGGAAAAGAGGCAGGCTGAAATAGAAGCAGAGGTAAGAGACGCGCCAACCTCCAATTTGAGTTCTGTTGTACGTTTCTAAACAGTCTGCACCTTTAGTGCACCTTCTGTCACAGAAACCTTATTTATTACATTTCTTAAACAGGATATGTTCAAATTTAATGACATCTGTGGTTGTCAGCCGCAGATCTAACATTAATAATAATCATTTTTGCCACGTTATTATTGTTACAATTCCTTACCGAATGTTGCCATGCATGTCATCCATCATCTTAACATCATCATCCTATAATATTTTCCTTTTGTGATGGATTTCCCCATACTCTTTTTATGAATGGGTCTCTGTGCTGTGAAAATGCTTTCCAGACTGTCCCTTATAATTACCGAGACAAACTCCCTAAAACCTCCTCATGCAGGAGAGCAGGAGAAGAAAGAAGCGGGGACACAAAATAAATTTGTTCAAATAAAATAAAAGGCAGAAATGCCATTTTACAGGTGGCTTACTATTAACATGACCTATTTGGCAAAATTTGGTGGTGAATTTACTATGTGCTTCATGAATTGCAGACATATTTGTGACATTTTGTGATTAAGATCACAGGCAACCTCTACATTTCCTACAAAATAGTATGTATTTCCAGGGAATGTATGAATAGGGTTTTATTCTTTTGTTTATATTTTGACTCAGTCACGGTAACCATCTGTTGTGTCTGAACATATCAGTCTCTGATGTTGGTTATTTGTAGTTGTCACATCCTTAATCTTTATCTTTTGAGTATAAGATTTAGTTAAAAGCTTTAAATGTGTTTAAACACAGTTGACCTTCACAGTGTCTGTAGACCTACTGTAAACCCAAAGAAACATGCTAAGTAAGAAGGGCGTGTAAATACATTTTTCTGAATTTAGCACTCAAAGACTGTCTGTTGTGTATTTGTTTGCAGAGGTGCGGCGAGTCGGAGGTGGTGGATGAGAAGGGCTCTGTGTCATCTGGTTCCCTCTCAGCTGCCACGCTGCCAGTCTTTCAGGATGTGCTGCTGCAGTTCCTCGATACTCAGGCTCCCACCCTGAGTGAGTCTTTCTTTTTGTTTGTTTCTTGCAGCGGTGATTCTCTGATGTGTCACACATGATCTCAGTCTAAATATTGAACGAACTTTACGTCCTTTTGTCTTTGCCTTTTTACTTCATTACTCATTGCATATTTATTCAAAATGATTTGGCAGGGGAAATCTGCTATTAAATTATTCAAATCCTCTTTTCCCCTTCACAGCGGAGCCTGGGAATGAAAGTGAACGCGTGGAGTTCTCCAACCTAGTCCTTCTCTTCTGCGAGCTCATCCGTCACGACGTCTTTTCCCACAATATCTACATGTGCACGCTCATTTCCCGTGGCGACTTGGCTTCTGACTCCCACCTGCCCCGCCCACGTTCACCCAGCGATGAGCCCTCTGATGAGTCAGAGCGCAAAGAGCAGGATACAGGCAGCAGTGTCAAGATGGAGGCATGTTGGAGGAATCTGTTGTCTGTGTTGTGTAGTGTTACAGACACAGTAGTTGTGTAGTGTAGAAAGATAACATCAAGTTATTGTTTGTTCAACAGGATACTGGCCTATCAGAGTCAATGGAAATCGATCATAACTCCAGTGCTAATTTTGATGAGGTATATTTTTGCCATAATTTATACATAAACACTGGGAGCCAAGTATGTTTCTACATTTCTTCTGCACCATTTCTGTCTCGAACATTTTGCTGTTCCTCATTTGCTCTCGCTTCAAGTAATTTCAGGCTCTTTTCTCCTGCAGATGTTCTCACCTCCGATGCACTGTGAGACCAAGGGAAGCCCCTCTCCAGAGAAACCGGTTACAGATCAGGACAGCAAGCCCAACTGTAAGGACAAGGGTATGGACCCCGCCTTTCCTCAACTGTATGAGCAACCCCGCCACATCCAGTATGCCACTCACTTTCCTATTCCTCAGGTAAGAATGCTTACAGTGTGACTTTGAAAACATAAATACCTGATACTCTCTCCCACAGGGAGTTAAGCACAGATTTCTTCCTAATACATTGAAGACACGGTGTTACTCAATGACATTGTGTAGTAAATAATAAAGATGAAGATTAACCTTCTTCCTCAGTACTTTGATAACATTTGAACTGGATGTTTGTCAGTACTTCTGTTAGTTTTTATTTAGTTTCCTGAAACCCGTTTTCATTTTCAGTCTCAGGTTAACTATAGCCTAAATTACTGAAAAAGCAAATTTACATTATGAAGTCAGAACTGGGATAAACCAGCACAGCTTTGTTCCTGTTTGAGTGGTTTCCTAATGGGGTCTGGAATTGTTGTTCAGCTATTTTAGATTTGATTTCCTTTATGGGTGAAGAGCTAGCTTTTACACTCTGTATCAATAAGTATTATATATTAACTTTGTTTTGCATGTCTTCATGAATGGGTGTAAATGCTATAAAAATTGACGTTGCTTAATACATAAAGCTGTACATACACTGAAGCCATGGAAATGTTTGAATCTGTTAAATCTTAGTCCCTAAATGTTGTTTAAATGAATATAAAATATACTATATAATGTCATTGATGGACAAAAAGCATTGATGTGAAGAATTTCTAATATTATTATAGGTGAATTAATATAATTTTTTGTGTTTAGTTTTTGATGAGATTTAGCATTTTTTTCTGACCGCTTTAATTCTGGACCCATTTACAGCATGATTTTAACACAGTTCATTGTAAGATTTTTGGTTTATCAATATATTTGTTTTGGTAGTTGTTTTTTTTGTTTCTGTTTTTGGATATTGTAGATTAAATAGATTTTTGTTTTGTTAAGTCTATTTTATTGTCCTTATCAACTGTTTTGAAAAGTAACATTTGCTGAATTATTGCTCAAAAGATATCTGTTTCATTTGGTTCCTGTCATTCTCGATGTTATCAAAGTTCATCCGGATCTCTTTCTTTCTTTTTTAGGAGGAAAGTGCCAGTCATGAATGCAACCAGCGTCTAGTGGTCCTCTACGGTGTGGGCAAACTGAGAGACGAGGCGAGACACACCATTAAGAAAATTACCAAAGACATCCTGAAGGTGCTAAACCGCAAAAGCACAGCAGAAACAGGTAACAGTGCTCCTGCTTTGACTGATGCTAAACATTTCTGTTTACGTCTGTGGGCATGAATTCTGTCTGGCAGGCTTTTTCTTTTTTAAGATTACATTACAGTTTTATTTTACCTACTTTTCATCTTTAAGGATGAAAATGGGAGTCAGGGGATTGCTTGAATATTTTATACATGTTCCCCAATTTGTTGACTGAAATTTTCCTGCAGAATAATCCGTGTTTATCATATGAAAGATAATGTTTTGGCTGAAAGCAACATGGAAAACAGAAGCTTTATCATGTTTGGGTGTTTGTAAAACATTTTTCACACGTAGGGTAATTGCTTGCTTTTCCCACTGTGGCCATTCCAGCCGTTATCCGACTAATAATTCTCCTCTTTGTATACTTTACATTTGTAACGCCTTTCTTCTGCCCTTCTTAAAAGAACAAGCCCTCTTTTTTCCCCCCCTCCCTTTCTCTATGAACCCTCAGGGGGTTACATCACTCAATCTTCTTTCCACCCAATTTCTATGCTAATAGCTTTCATCTGTTCACAGCCACTTTATCTCAAATACACGTGACCTTATTAGGCTGATTTAAGGTTTTCAGAGTAATAATTGCACATACCGGAATGTTTTGTGGCAGATTTCTGAGGTTGTGATGACCTTCTTTCACAACTGTGTATCTCTTAAATAAAAAGTCTCTCTTTCCTTTTCTTTAAAGTGCTTCCATGGCAATGTCTTTTGCAGTGAAGCTACGAAGTAGGCTGGAAATGAGATAAAACTCCACTAGCTTAACTAGATTTCATGGCTGGCCTGTTTGGCGGACTGGAAAGAATACTGCTGACCAGCAAGAGTTGCTGCTTCCTCTCATTTTTTTAAAATGTCTTTTTCCTTCTTTTTTTCCCCTCTGCATACACAGGAGGAGAGGAAGGACAAAAAAGGAAGAGGAGTAAGCCAGAGGCTTTTCCCACTGCAGAGGATATCTTCTCCAAATTCCAGCACCTCTCCCACTTTGACCAGCACCAGGTCACCTCCCAGGTTAGACAAGGAATGATTTTTATGTTCTCATTGGTGTCGTGTTTCATAGTGTTTTAAATTCTGTAATTGTTTAAAGAATAGCCAAACGGACCCGAAGGAATGACCTTCCAAATGTACACGTATAAATATTTCTTGTCACAAAACAATTTAATGGCTGAGAACCGAAGCAGCTCTGAGAAGGCTGTAACCTGAAAACCTGAGTATATATAAAATATAGCCATGGCCATGTCATCGGTTGGTTTCTATACTCTGCACCTTGAGGCCTTAACATTAGCATTTTGGCCTCTTTAGTTTTGATTTGTTGGAGCAAGAAGTGTGAATAATTAGTCGAGAGGGTACCAGCTTGGTTAGCATTTATGCAAAAATGCATTTGTAGTTAGCATGGTTCCATCTCATAGACACAGAAACCTGCTAATTTGTGTAAAATAAACAAATAAGCTACTATAATTTCACCTACCAAAACTTAAGTACAAACTTCTTGTGCAAGCAGCACCAATCAGCAGAACACATGATTTCTCTGATAATTCAGCAGTAAAGCACCGACACTGCAAATACTTCAGGGAGCTCCAGTTCAGTGAATCCCGCTGTTGGGAAGGAAAAAATTAGCTATAGATGCCGAAAGCAGTTTCTGTTTTACAATGTATTCCTTTAAATACTCATGTATTAATGTGGCACTCGATGAAGACTAAGCCAGAAGTGGAGCTTCTGGTGCTTTTCAGGAGAGACAAATCTCTTTGTGCTTGAGTCAGGAAGGGCATCTGGTGTAAAAACACAACTGGAGCTACACACTGTGGTCTCCCCCTGTGAATAAGGGAGCGGCTGAAATAGCATTGGCTTCATTTTCAGCTCCTTAGATTGCCACATGCTAAAAATGCATCATAATGTAATGTATTTCAATTATAAATGGCAGAGAATGCAGTCAGTCCTGAATGGAATAGTGTTTTTAGTATTAGCCCCCCATATATAAACTGTGTAAAACATTTTGAAAATTTCATTTGGAACTTTATTAGTCTTGGATTTAAGTCTGCAAGGGGCTAATGCAGACTACAGGAGCCCCAGGAGGCCAGAAGTTGTCCAATAGTGTTTGGGGATTTACAGTTTCATATATATGGATAACTTTCCACCACTTCTACGGCTGAGTCAGTGTCCGTATTTATATTAAAGGAATCGTTTGACATTTTCTGAAATAAGCTTAATCGCTTTCTTGAAGCTTCGAGTGGGTAAGAAGATTGATTCCATCCACATATCTCTTGAACATTAAGCTTTTTTGTTCTTTCTTTTTTAACTTTTATACAGCGCCAGACTGGCTACTTCCCCGTCTTCTGGTCTTTACTATAAGCCAAACTAATCACACTTGGACTGTAGTTTCAAATGTGACAGATCAGTCGTCTTTTTTATTCATCAGACTCTTTGTGAGAAACTTTGAGCATTTATTACTTTGCCTCTTTTGCTTAAACCAAGTGTGCCTGTTTACCATGATTAGAGTTGTAATCCACGTACACTTAAAATTCAAAATTGGTGTATTTGCTTAAAAGAAGATAATTGTTCTCATACTTCTTGCATTCATTTCAAGTCTGGTAATTTGTGTGCAGGTGTCCAGAAATGTGCTGGAACAGATCACCAGCTTTGCCTTAGGGATGTCCTATCACCTGCCTCTCGTCCAGCACATTCAGTTCATCTTTGACCTCATGGAGTACTCCCTTAACATTAGTGGCCTCATAGACTTCGCTATTCAGGTACCGGCACTTCGATCACATTTTATGCAGACAAATCAAGTTACCTTCATCATTTACTCATCATCATGTGTAAACATCTGTTGACTGTGTTGTGCAGCTCCTGAATGAGTTAAGTCTGGTGGAAGCCGAGCTGCTGCTGAAGTCATCCAGCCTGGTGGGCAGCTACACCACGAGCCTGTGTCTGTGTATTGTAGCAGTGCTGAGGAGGTACCACTCCTGCCTCATCCTCAATCCTGAGCAGACAGCACAAGTTTTTGATGGGTATGTTACAAGTTTTAATGTTTGGAAAAGCTCATTTTATACCAGTGTGCAAAGACTTGTTTAAATTGCAGTTGACGGACCAAGACTATGTTGTCATCTTTTCTGCTAGATAAACTGAAATAGAGATTTCATCACACCCATAAAGGGATGTTTGCTGGGTTAAGGCTTCAGTTAAACTTGTAATTAAAGTAGTAAAGAGAGGATGCGTTTAGTCATTACACAGTTAAAGAATTGTTGTTGGTTTGCACTCATTCAGAAAGGCATTCACTTGACTTTAATTGGGATTTTTATTCCGCGGGGATGCTGACGGTGCATTTGATTCCTGAATGCTGTGTACCATAAAACACTTAACAAACGCTTCTTAATTGCACCTCTAAAGCGCAGTTATTACCAGAGTATATCTCTTTCTATTCTTTTGTGGAAACAAATGTTCAGATTTTATGTGGCGGGCAATTTCTAGATTTTTAATGATGCAGGCCAACAGGACCCTCATAACCTCGCGTACATGGTACATTGTTATTACGGTAGTATTTTTATTAGTGGGGTTTAAATGGATTTTCTTACATTTTATCAGAGTAACACTGTTTCCCCTTGCTTTCAGGCTTATGCTAAGCTGACTTGCAGATATGAATGTCCCATCTCATCCTCCTCTGTAAGAAATTACCAAGACTTTTTCTTTTTATAACTGAGCGAATCACATTTTCGTGTTATTTACAGGTTACGCATTGTGGTGAAGTCAGGTGTGAACCCAG
>VOQK01008063.1:29250-42578 GCA_015052645.1 Benitochromis conjunctus | reverse complement strand
CGCTGCCCAAGCAAACCCGTGATGTCATAACCTGTGAACCTCAGGGCTCGCTGATAGACACTAAGGGCAACAAGATTGCTGGCTTTGAGAAGGAGGTAAGCACTTTATTTTTATTTGTCAATATACATCACTTACATTAGGCTTGTAAAATTAGATGTACACAATTTTTATATTTTGACAGAGGGGTAGAGAAGTATGTTGAAGACAACTGAGGATGCAAATACTGTTAAAGTCACAGGAAAACCAGAACACATTGCCTCAAGGGCAAAGTATATGTTAGAAAGCAAACAGAAACCATCAGGTTTATTCATGTTCTATATTTGTTTTTGTTTTTCAGTGTATTTTAAAAAGTTGCCGTTAATAAATCTGCAATGAACTGATGCTAACGTGATGATTTTGAATTTAGCAAGAGTTGAGTTAATTTGTCTCTGATCTATCAGGGTCTTCAAGTGTCTACTAAACAAAAGATTTCTCCGTGGGATGTTTTTGAGGGTCTGAAACACTCCGCCCCTCTCTCCTGGGGCTGGTTTGGTACAGTACGTGTGGACCGTAAGGTCACTAAATTTGAGGAGCAGCAGCGGTTTCTCCTTTATCACACCCACCTGAAGCCCAAACCACGTAGCTATTACCTGGAGCCACTTCCCCTACCCCCCGAAGAGGAGGAACCCCTGACACCTGTCTCACAGGAACCGGAGAAGATGATAGAGGCGGTGAAGACAGAGAAGAATGTAGCCACTGTGCCAACTGAGTCCAACAAAAAGTCTAAATCCAAGAAAAAGAAAACTCCTTCTACCAAAACAGAGGTCTGTTATCACACCAATTGATGCTTTTGCTATGAAATATGACAGGTTTTAAACATTGATTTCCAAACTTAAATAAATGGTTTATCCTCTGTGACTAGGACTATAACCGAACACCAGGTCCTGTCTATACATCTATGGCACCAGAGTTGATGCAGAACCCTACATATGCCAGGGCCATGTCCTATAATCCACCGAACGTGTACACACAGAGCCAGCCTCTACCTCCAGGTCAGATCACAGGTCAGATAGTAACTGCAGGATACTCTCATCATTACGACTTATGCTGGTGTAGCACTCAAGAGGAATTTCCATAGCTGGAACATCTGGGATTGAGACTTAAGTTTTATTTGTTTCTCCGCAGGAGGTCCAGGTTTAGATCCTCCATACAGACCTAGCCGCAACCAAATGAACAAAATGATGCCCGCTCGGCCTAACTATCCAGGCATGATGCCTGGCATGCCGGGAAGCATGCCTGGTATCATGGCACCAGACAAACAGTACCAAATGACTTTTAAGCCCCAGGCTACCATGCCACAAGGCCAGATACGACATCAACTACAGGTCAGACTGGTGAGTCTATACCTCTGACATGTAAAGCAATACCTTCTAGTTACGAATAGTTGTGTCACCTTAGCACTATTTAGTAAACTTAAACAGAAGTAGTTTGTGTTTAGCTGCTGCTTAAATTCTGACCCTTGCTTGTTTTTATAGAAGAGAAAAATTAATAATTCCGTTCTTGTGTTTTCAGCATCAAAATCAAAACCCATTAGGGCAGCAGATTAGACAAATGCCACCAAACCAAACATATACTTCAATGCCAACGTCCCAGGTAAGTGTTTTTTTGTTTTTGTTTCTGAGATCTAACACATTTAACACAAGGTTGTATACATGATCAAACAGGATACCAGAGACCTCAGATCGTTTTTGAAATCTATCGTATATTTTGCCTGTGCTCTTTCCTGGTTTTGTCAGTAGTTGTCTCCTTCTTCTTTCTTGGCTTGAATTATCAATGTTGTCTTTATTTGTGCTAAACCACAGGGCTATACCACGTACGGATCACACATGGGCATGCAGCAGCATCCATCTCAAGCTGGTAATATAGTTCCTCATTCCTATGGCAACCAAAATTTCCCGGGCGCACATCCTGGAGCCAGCCCTGCTGTAGTGGATCCTCTAAGGCCGATGCAACAGAGGCCAAATGGGTATGTTCTCCAGCAGGCCCCAGGCTACCCACAGAGTATGCAGAACACACAGAGGTCAGTATTATGTTGCCAGGAAATCTACTAGTTTCATAATTAGTAGCACTTAGAAGTCTTTTTGCAGAAAGTTGACATTGTTTTGATAACTTTTGCTGCATTTGAAATTTCAAGTCTTTGTGTCTTTTTGTCCTTGTTGTGCTCGCTGTATTGTTGCATGTGCTAATTTTTCTTATTGGCTCGTACACATCAGGTTTCCCCACCAGCAACTCCAGCAGAATCCTATCATGCCTGGTCTCGGTCACATAGGACAAGGTGTCCATCCAGGCTTGTCCAGGCCCAATCAGATGTTAACAGAACAGCAACAGCAGCAGCAGCAACAATTAGTACAGCAGCAGCAGTACCTCAGACAACAAGCAGCGATGAGAGTATGTCACTTATATGAAGTTAGTCAGATCTTAGCTATGGCTTGAGTTTATTTGTTATCCACCACAGAAAAAAGTTTCCTGATGCAGCCTTAAAAGCTAAAACAGTTTATGGCTCTGTTTAAAAAGACACCTTTAAAGTTCCTCTTCTAGCATAGATTAAACTACTAAAAGCACATATTTCTTCACTCTGTGTTAGAAATGTAGTGGTATTGAATAACGTGAACTTTACTTTTAAACACATGGTCACAGCTAAATGTTTCCTCCTATGCTGAATAAAATTTCTTCCCAACAAAACTAGTCTTATCTCAGATTGATAGGATTGGATCCAGTGTGCAAGACGCCCTTGCTGTCAATTCTTTCAACTGTTGAGGTGCATTATTGAAATTTACAAGCTTTTTCTCTTTTAATGTACCCCAACCAAAGCAGGCACAACAGCAGCAGCAGCAGCAGCAGCAACAGCAACAGCAACAGCAGCAGGTCCAGCCACAGCAGGTTCCTCCTCAACAGCAGGTTCCACAGCAGCAACAGCCGCAGGTGACGGCTGTGCCTCCACCAGGGCAGACACAAAGCCAGGGCCTGAGCATGCAGCCGCTGCCACCGCAGCAACCCATGGTAGGAGTGCAGGTGATTTTAGTGGCTTTTTGTAGTCCAGGCTTTCGCAGGATTTATTCATTACGACTGGACAGGTGGCAGGTGCTGGGACGTTTTCATGGAAACGTTATCTGTGTTTAAAAATGTTGCAGCACTTGGAAAACTCAAGTTTCTTTAGTAATGTAGTGATGGTCCTTGTTATGCTGCTAAATAATTATTTGAAATCTATGTTGAGTTATCACAAAAATTAATTTACAAGAGGGATAAAAAAAAAAGGTGCTGTTTTCATCAGAGAGCAGCTCCAATGTTGTTGTTTTCTCTTCCATTAATTTTGATGTTTTTTTAAAAGTGCAATAAGGAAATAGTCTTGCCTAATAAAAAATCAACGATAACAGATAAGGACACATCCACCCCCCATGAAATGTAAAGTTTTTGTAAAAATTGTCCTAAGTGCTTTTTCAACAGAGCAAGGTATTTTCAGTGTACTATTTCTAAACATACTAGTTTTCTTTAGAAAGCATACATTACTTATTTGAACACAATACCAGAAATTAATCCAGGAAAAAAAAACAAGAGTCAATATCAATATTTATTGAGCCATAGCACATGTAATAACAGTTTTAACTTAGTAATGATCAAAGCGTGTAAAGTCAAGTTAAAACCAATCTTCTAATTTACACTGCGTGTAAAAACTTCTGCAAGGGTTTGAGCTGTCACTTGAGATAAATGCCAACAACAAAAGTAATCATTTTAGACTTGAGAAAAGGACACTCAAGAAGCAGGAAATGGCTATACAAAGTTATCACTGCGTTTCCAAGTGCCAAAAACTGGAGTGAAGAAGTATCATGAAGAATTTCAAAGATAGCCACACAGTACAGAACAAGGCTGGCCGAGGTAGGAAGGGAAATATTTCAAAGACTCTGGAAGAAAACCAGTGAGAGATGTGTCTAAAGACCCCAGAACAACTATCAAGACACTAGTGAATGTGTTAGCCAAGTCGACAGTCACTAGAGTCCTGCACTGAAAAACTCCACTTCTGCAGAAGAGACACTTTACAGCCAGACTGAAGTATGCTAAGGACAACCTGGAGAGAGATCATGCATACTGGAAGTGCATCCTTTGGCCAGAAGCAAAACTGGGTCTGGGTAGTCACTTTGTCTTACAGCATGACAGCAATCCAAAACATACGTCATTCCTGGTGAAGAACTCACTCCTGAACATTATGGAGTGGCCGATCAGTTCGTGATCATTTACCAGCCCACTTGAGGATTCGGGCACCCCAAATATTCAGTTGTTGTTAAATGGCTGCTTTTTAAACAGATCAAGGTTAAAGGACGGAGACTGACCAGTGTTCTGTGTGTGGAATAGTAGTTTTAGAAGTTATACTAAGGTTTACTAAGGTTTCTGTAGACTGTTGTCATCTTGCATTAACCCTGGGTCAGTGGTGCTGCTCTGACTTCCAAGTTGGAAATCCAACTTGAGTTTATCTAAAATGAGTTAATTTGGGTGAAAGTGCAAAAACAGTTCTCTAATTACTCTCTCTCTCTCTTTTAGTTCCCACGACAGGGAATGCAGCAGACCCAGCAGCAACAGCAGACCGCAGCTCTGGTCAGACAGCTGCAACAGCAACTATCAAGTAAGTCAAAAACCTCTTCAGTGGCATCTTCTCACATTTCTAATACATGTTCACTGTTCCGCATTTATAAACCTTTTCCTTCTGTTTTCCAGGTACACAACCATCACAGGGCACCAACTCTTATTACTGATAATGTTTGTTCATAGTGGTGTGCAGAGTGGAGGCCCTGCTCTGTGGATTGGGAAATTACACGTGTCCAGTCCCATGAAGCTAGTTAGGATGGATGACTTGAAGGCACAAAGGACCACCAAACAGAGTAACAAAATCCCAATATTGACCACTGAGGCAACAATCAGAGATGATCTTGTGTCACTTGTGTAACTATGGAATATCAATGGAGTGATCCTTCTCTGAAGTAAACACGTAAAGCTTAACGATGGAGCCTATGTAAAGAAAAAGAATTACCACAAATTATAAGAATAATGCAATTTTTTTTTATTTTCAATTTGTACAATTTTTTCAGTTTCGTGTATTTCTCATTAAAAATCATGTCAGTTTTTAATGTCTGGTACATGTGTTGGCTGCCTCTTTTAAAACCTGGTAGTGAAAGTTTTTATCTTTCACTGCTCTTTTTCAAGTTCTGGAGGAAGGAAAATGAGAACATGAGCAACGAGTGTATAAAATGTATCAAACTGGTGTAAATACCACCATAAATGACTGTTTTGTAAAAGTGTTCCAGTAATGAGTAAATAAAACGGTGTTCTTATTACAAGGACTATGAAACTGAAGCAGCTAAATGGAACTGAGGCATCAGTTCATTATTCACGCCTGTGTGTTTAATATTGGGGGAGAGGGGGGGAAAAGGCCTACTGGTAAATGGAAAAAGTTGTTGGTGTGTTTCCTCAGCCTGGGACTATGGTCATTAGTAAAAAGATAAAATTACAACAGTGGAAGGACACTTTGACTAACAACTGTTCAGAGACTAGGCAGCTACTAAATATGTAGTATTCCATATGTTTTTTGTTTTTTTTTAGTATAACTAATCTCTGTAGTTTTTAAATCAATTGTCAACAGTGAGAAATGCAAACAGCAAAGACCCTTTATATCCATACAGATGTTTTCATTTTCAGAATAGTTTCAAACCAGACTGTATGACTTTTAACTTATGGCTGCATTCAGTTTAGAGTGATGATACTCGTAACTTTTGCCATTTCTCTATAAATTAAAAAAAAACAAAGGCTTAAGCTGTTTTCAGACAGAAACAGTAGATTTTTGGAATCAGAATGAGACTGAAGTCCTTTCTAACATTTAGCACTCAACAGGAAATGACTTTCAGATGCATTCTCACTACTGGAAATGCTCTGCTTGGTTTTAGCAAATGAGCTGCAGGATAAAGTGTGCAGAAAGCAGTGAATGCACTGAACTACTTTCATGCCACCGCAATCAGATGTAACACCTCATACTAATGAGGTTTTAGATGAAAGATAGACTAATGTGGGATGTGACTGGGTCAGACATTTGTGTTCTCACACCCACCACTGGTTCAGGGTTGCAGCGCATGTGTGACAACTCTCACACTGTGAAACCTAGTTCTGAGATTACATTAAAAAACAAACACCATCCTCATTTCAAATTTGCAGACTTTTTTGCTTTCTTAGGTTTTTGTTTATCTACATTATGAGGTTCCAAGCGATTGAAAAGCACTCCGCTGTCAGGTCCTAGTGCTCTTCCTTCAAAAGGACAGGTTATTCCTTGGTACCTCGGAAGGAAGTTCAGGGCTGCCCAGCTCCTCTCATGTGGTTGCACCCCAAGTCTTGATAGCAATTTGTTAGACGTCTCTGGCACAATTGGCTGGAGAAGTGTGCCATATATCCTCAGACACTCAAAAGAGATGTGGATGATGGTGTCTACCCAGTGCTGGTCTTCACTGTCCTTCCTATCCAGTTTCCAAGGTGTGTGGCGCTGGACAAACCCGTTAGTGAGCCTCACACAGGCGCTGATGGCCTCCAGAGCTTTGTATATATGCATAGTCTCATAGTGCTTTTCCACCACAGCTGGGAGTTTTTTTACAGCATCCAACATGTGGTAGTCTTCACACACAGCTCTGCCTCCGTGTGCTCTGGGGAAGGACTGAGGACAGAAAGAGGGGTAGACCTGAGCTGGGTTGAGAGCTGGTGCCGTGCAGCGGTTAAGCAGACCACCCAGACAGTCCGCGAGCTCTGCGTTGAGCAGCTTGGCAACTTTGTCGTCTGTGTAATCACAGTCCGAGTCAGGAACACCCTGACGCAGGAGAAAGTATCTCATACCATCAGCTGTAAACATTTGTGAGCGTTCAAGGGGATTGACCACATTGCCCAAACTTTTAGACATCTTCTTTCCTCCTACTGTCCAGTGGGAGTGCACATGAATCACCTGTGGCAGTGGCAGTCCAGCTCCTATGAGAAAAGCTGGCCAGTAGATGGCGTGAAATTTTAGGATGTCCTTTCCTATAACATGGTGGGCCACATGCCACCACTGGTTGTATTTATCTGGATATCCAGCTACTGTGAGGTAGTTTACCAGAGCATCTAGCCATACATAGATAGTCTGTTCATCATCTCCGGGAACTGGGATCCCCCACTGAAGACGGCTTCTCTGACGGGACACCGAGAGGTCAGGAAGGTCTTCCTGCAACCACTTAAGTACAGCCTGGTGGAAACGCTCAGGCTGTACAGCCTGAGGATTACCTCTGAGCCAGTCAAGCAGCTGAGACTGAAAAGCAGACAGGCGAAACATATAGTTCTCCTCTTTCATCCACTCCACCTGCAAAACAGTGGAGAGATAATCTGTTTTTGAAGCTTTGTTAATGAAGTAAAAATAGTTTAGTATAGACACTGAAAAAGGGAAAATGGGTAAAAATGTCCATTTCACAATTCATTTTGGAAGCATTTTCAGCCTTTATTTGGCAGGGCAGTAGAGCACAGAGAGGAATGACATGCAGTAAATAGTCTGTGGCAGAATCGAACCCATTGATAGGCACCACTTGCTTAGTAAATTTCATACACACTAAAGACTAGAAGCTCAAGTTGGCGTATTTTTCCTAGACTTCATAAAGCTCCTCAAGAGACAAAAGAAAAAAAATTGTTTGCACAGTTTGATTGAAATTACCTTGTGTCCACTCTCCAGCGACACTTTGATCTCCTTCCCTAATGAGTCCAAAGCATCACCGACTTGAGAGGGCATAAGGAAGCTTTCATCTTGTGTGGAGTACCAGCCTTCGTAACTCCCCTTGTAGATAAGCCCTTTGTTCCACAGCACTGACCAGAAATGCTCCACAGCCTCACGGTGTCTTTGCTCGGTGGTTCTTATGTAGTCTGTGTACGATATGTTGCAGCTGCTGAAGAGATGTCTGAACTGCTTGGACACACCCGTGCAGAAGGTCAGGGGATCTTTTCCTGCAGCTTCAGCAGCTTGTTGGATTTTCAAGCCATGTTCATCAGTGCCTGAATGTATTACGTACATAATAAGAGCATCATGAAAAGAAGCAAAAAAGTCAACTGAGCAATAATAATGGTTAAAATTCAAATACATTCCACTCACAATCATATAAAACGGAAAACAAACTAATTTACTTTTTCAACAGTTTCAAAATGTCAAAATTCTAAGGCGAGTACAGAACAGTTTTATGTCAACATCTTAGTCCTTTCTTCTGTTATGCCATTTTTCTCGTTTGCCCTGATCTATTCAATGTAAGGCTTAAAATGCTGTATAATAAAGACCTTAATATCTATAGACACCCATTAATAAAAGTAACATGAAAAACGATCATTTAGCGTAAATGGAAGATTTACCTGTTGAAAACTTTGAGTTAAATCCCTGCAGTAGTTTGTACCTGTGTAAGCAGTCTGCTAATACAGCTGAGTACAGGTGTCCTAAATGAGGTGAAGCGTTGACATAGAATATGGGAGTAGTTATATAGTAACTTCTGTCATCTTTGCATAGCTGGATGCTCAAAGCAGCGCTGCTCCGATGTTTCCAGAGAGGTGGAACCGGTGATAAAAACTGCTTTTGATGGAGTCTGTAAGCCGCTCTACATCGTCTTGTAGCAAAAAGAAAGGGGAACCTCATAGTTGGATACCAGGCGACGTCCACGTGAAGACCGAAAATCGATATTGAATACAAGTAGTGCAGACAGTGTTAGCGTAAAACCAGCAAATTCAGTTCATTCGTAACCCTGGAATCCATGCGTTTCATTGCATGTGAAGGTTAAGGCTTCTTCCGGTTTCTAGGAACAACAATAATTTGTCCAATGAAAACACTGCATGTTGAGCATTGACTATCAACCACCAATCAGATTACGAGGTGTGTTTTCGATAAGTTGGCATTTCACCCCATTTCATTTTTGAAATTTTAGTGTTACCGCTGATATTCTAGCAAATATTTAAAAAAGAAACTATAATGAAAAGCAAAATACTTACGGTAAAAAACTACGTCGATTTCAGTGGGACGGTTTAAAAAAACTTTATTGACAAAAAACAGGAAGCTGACATGTGCGCAAGCTTTCAGTGAGATAAATACAAAGGATTTATAATTAATAAAAAATATCCACTTATCGCAGTTAAGTTGTTGATTTTTTTGCATGTACTTATATAGCAATGTGCTTATTAAAATAATGATTATTACTGGAGCACAGTTCAAACAAAACTGTGATTATTTGAATCTTCTTCCAGACCTTGGCAAAGTGGTGACAAATCTGAATAACTTGTGTCCTGCTCCCCTCTTCCTTCGCTCAAACCGGTCCTGGGATACTTGAATTCCTCCAGAAACTTGTCCCTACCCCAGAGTGGGCACTCCACCTTTTCTGGCTGAAGACCATGGCCTCAGACTTTGAGGTGTTCACAAAACACATGCAGACTGGTTGGGCAAACACACTCAATTATCCTCAAGAGGATAAAGAGATGGTCCTGCGCTCCACCAGCGCAAGAAAACCACATTGCTGTTCCCGAATCTGGGATTCGACTAATGGACAAACTCTCCTTTCCAGTACCTTGGCTTCCTCTACAGAAGACGTGTCAGTGGGATTAAAGAGGTCCACAAAGTATTCCTTCTTGTCTATGCCTTAGTAGAAGTCAGCAGTGGTGGAGCACCGCTTTCCCCTCCTGATTTCCCGACGATTCGCCAAATTTGCTTCAAGGCAGTCTGAAAGTCTTTTTTCCAAGGCCTCACCAAACTCTTTGCACACCCAAGTTTTTGCTTCAGCCACTGCCCAAAGTGCATTCCGCTTGGCCAGCCAATATCCAAAGTCCCAAAGGCTAACCAAGCCGAATAGGACTCCTTCAGCTTGATGGATCCCTTTACTGTATCCACCAGCAGCTTCGTCCGGCAGCCTCAACAATGGAGTTCCATTTGGACTCAATGTCCTCAGCCTTCCTTGGAATGCTCTCAAAGTTCTGACGTGTCTGGAAGTTGAAGATCTTGTGGACAGGGGGGTCTACGAGGTGTTCCTAGTGCACTCTCACAACATGTTTAGGTGCGCCAGTTCTTCCAGCATCTTCCCCAGGCACCAGATCCAGCTCCCCACCAAGAGACCTTCCCAACTTGTATAAATCTATAATTCTTAGTTCTTCATTAAGTTCTTTGGACTTTGGACAGTTATTCTGAATTGTTTTGTGTTGGTGAGTCCAATGAGTGGTGTCAAACAAATCATTTTTGCTGGCAAAGACAAAATTCCAATAGTCAATCATTATCACTAACGAGAAGTTGGCCTTGGCTTTGTGAAGTTAAAAGATATTTTAGAACCTTCTTATGAAAAGATTTAAGTGGTTTTGTGTATATGTCTGTGAAGTTTCTTAGTCATCCAGGTCATCGTAGTCTAAGGAACTTGGAAAGAAAAGCATCTGGACTTCTTTAAGTTGCTTGAAGACGTTTCACTTCTCATTCGAGAAGCTTCTTCAGTTCTTAGAACTGTCTTCAAGCCAAAATGTCTTCAAGCAACTTAAAGAAGTCCAGACGCTTTTTTTCCCAAGCTCCTTAGACTTCTGTGTATATGTTTAACTCTGTATGTTTACTTTTGTCCCAGTGTGGATTAGAGAAAATCCCAAATAAATTAAAACTCGTGCATCCAATTCTTGCTTTGTAAAGTCATTATGTATGCTATGCAATGCTATACAATCATTCCACAATGGAAAAATGTCAAAGAAATCATCAAAAGCCCTAAATTACCCTCACATTCATGCCCGTGATGAGTGTATATAAACTCCTGATCACAACTGTATATCTATTTAATACATACTGTAAATCAAAGTGTTATAGCATTATTTTAGCACATGGAAGAGGTTCACATGCAAACTGCGTGTGCTATTGCCTGATGTTATCAACTGGAAGCATTATTTAAGTAAATTAGTGGTATCTGCCATCACAAATTCATTAAAATTTATGTGCCATGTCTCTCCTTGCTAAACCTATTAATAGTCACTATTACAAAGGAAGTAGATCAAACCCCTGTGAGCTAATAAAAACATTTAATGTTTAAAAAAAAAAAAATCATATAGTAACAGTGTTAAAAACAGAGTTGGACAAGTTAACAGGGTCAAATAACTATATTAGCTTTATTTGTAGATAATGTAATGTGGAATGTAATGTACTGTGAAAGTCAGGGATAAATGTAGTTATGTAAATAAACTGTGAGTGAAACTGTGAAATTAATTTGTCTTTTTTTGATAATATGGGTAAGGGGACTTGTAATAGTTAGAGTGACATATCTTCATCACTTTAGTCAGAAAAGATTGGAGAAATACAAAATATGTCAAAGAGGACTGACTTTTGGTCTACCAATGGTGTTAGCACGCGGCTTGATCATGTCACTTCTTCTTTATCATGCCACCTCATTGTTTTGTCTCTTCCTTTTTGAGGCTAAATAGGTTTCGGTAACAAGTCTGCACATATTTTGTGGGAACTTGCTTTTGATATATACTGTTTTTGAAACTATGCTGATGTTTAAGAAAGGGTTAAACAATTATAGATATGTTAACAAATTCAAAACAATAAAGTTAATTTAAAACTAATTTAAAATCATATAGTTGATAAGAAATGTCATTATCAGCAAGTAGGGACAAGAGAAAAATGCAATTTTTCTGTGTTTTAAATAATATTTTGGAACCACGTTTTAAACAACTAGATTTACATTTTGTCTCAGTAGACGTGTGATTTACCCAACAAACATGTTTTAGTATTTTATAAAGAAAATGCCCTACAACTGTAGTAGGGCCCTTTACTGTTTTATCAGTATCATATTCTAACACCTTTCTGTGTTATTTCTTATACGGCTTTCTTTCCAGTACTTTGTTATTGTTATTAAGCAAAACAGTCATTGTAGCTAAAGATCACGACAATTTAATCTGTAATCCCGTATGAAAACATGGCGAACAGCTGTTTGTTTGACTGGTGGCAGATAACCGTTTCCAAGACGATCACCAGGAAGTTGGTGACGGCCAGCCAATCAGCTGCTCCTCCTCCGCGGTCCGCAATGAATGTGGCGAATAGCTTTGATGTGACGACGGAGGTAAAACATTTCACAAAATGTGACGTTAGCCGGCCGTCTAAAGCTGAATTGCACTAAAACAAACTACAACCAAATCAGAGCGGTACGTACTTTCATATTGCTCGGCATTTATGGTCGTTTTAATGAGTAGTTTCAGCTCGTCGCGGTACAGTCAGCCTGTCATGTGACTTCTTTAAACACGAGCTTTCTGTCGTTTGATCCCTGGAAAGTTTCGTGTTTAAATTAGGTCGACCATTTTTACACCCGGCATATCTTTTGTTGCATTATCCGCTGTTTCAGATGGAGGTGACTCGTTTGGACTTTTACATCGGCCTCTCTCTAGCTGTGAGCTCCAGTGTTTTTATCGGCTCAAGTTTCATCTTGAAGAAGAAAGGCCTGCTCCGATTGGCCAGCAAGGGGTCTATGCGAGCAGGTGATAAAACAAAACTGAACAGTAGCAAAGTTTATGTGAGCGTTTGAAGAGATATTTAGAACACGTAATCGTACTAACAATAACTACAACACAATGAAGCAGCCCTTTAATCAGAATTGTTATTGCAATTGTCATGATGGAAACGATCCAGCTTTCATTATCAACAGTAAGATGGAGGGGGGTTAGTCATCATGCAGCTATGTTGTATTCACATACACTGAGACCCTTACTCACTTAACTATCACGTAAGACAAAAAATGTAATCATTGTATCAAATTCTGGCATTTTAGAGGGTAAAATGACAGAATATTGGACTTCTGTGACAATAAACGAGTCAGATCATCTAAAAAGCATAACTATAATAAAACGTCTTATATTAATTTGAGAAAAAATGTAAGAGATTTCCTTGTGACTTCACCTGGGTGATTCTAACACATAGGTACGAAGCAACTGCACAGTAGCACCAAACCTGCTACTCAGAGCATGCCAGTAGTATTTAATCCTGTTTGACAAGACTTTACTAAGAGACACACCCATCTGTTATAGTAAACGATTTATCCCTTATTATAAATGAAAGTAGATTTAATTATGTATGGTTCTTTTTTTTTTTATTTAACAAAGAAGGAATGAACTTTTTAGGGATTTGCTAATTAACCAAGAGTTAATAAATATAAAGCTTTATCTTAGGACACAGAGAAGCATTAAATGCTTACATTTAAGAAGCAGTAAATACGTAATGTTTTGCTTTTGACAAAATGACTCAAAAGGATTCATGGGCTATG
>VOQK01008063.1:7463-21920 GCA_015052645.1 Benitochromis conjunctus | reverse complement strand
TTTTAAATCCCCCCCCCCCCCCCACTCAAACTTCCTTATGAGTCATTTCCTTTTTCCTGTTACCGTAACCAAATTTGAAAATGAGTTTATTGTGTAACAAATACCACAGCATTAAAGCTGAGACTATGCTTTATTATATATCCATATAGCCTGGGCAGTTATATTGACCTGCTGCATTGTGCTGGTGATAGTTGATGAGCTCTGCGATGGCGTTAAAATTATGCTTTTCTGCCAAGTAATACTGGCCCTGCGGGGTGGTGCAGATGTTATAATGTCGGCAGCTTCCAACAGGTTCCCTGAAGAGAGAAGAGTACATTTAGTCCGAACGTTTTCACTGGAGCCACCGAACAGGAATCATTTATCGTATATGCATAATCAGGTAAAATCTCCTGTGTTCTGAACAGGGTAGCTCAGACTTGGAATGAAAAAAAGTACCGCAGACACATTAGTCCTGGTTTTGCATAAGTCATTTACATCTCTCTCCCTCTGTGGGCCACTGTTTCCTCTTTCATTACAAACAGTTCTTCTTTTCATGGGTTCACACATGACTGGAGCTAGGGAAACACTATATAAATGGTAGCAGTGTTTAACACCACTAAGCTTACTCACCCACCACCCCTTGTGAGCAGAGACACAGTGTATTTCCCAGCCTTGCTGGAGTCCCGTACCAAGAAGCCTCCATCTTTGTTCTGATTATCGGAAACAACAACATAATTCATAAGTTTCGACTTAAATATAGTCAAGAAACGTATTTTTAAGTGACGCAACATGTCATATCTACATTTTTAAGTACATTGGTAATGACAGTCAAGGGTTTACCTCAGCCTTTAGCAGTTTTTCTGCTTGGCTACGGTTCATATTCTTGCAATACCAGCTGCCAATAAAAAAAATAAACAATTTTTTATTTTTCCTAAATGTCGTTGTAGTAGTTCAACAATAAGAAATTAATTAGTGTGCAGATAAGGAACCAAGAATTAATTAGGTTAAAATGATAACATGTATAACCGCACGTGACATTAATGCACCTATTTAGGGGCAGAGCAATAAGACTGATACTCACTCGAATCTTTCTAGCCCATCTTCAGCTTCTACTACATAATTGCTAGGTATATAGCCCTCCTTCCTGGAAAAGAAAAGAGAACATCAACAGGTGACACACGCGAAACGTGAACTTTTGCTGGACCTTAAAAAAAAACATTTATTAACACCAGCAGCATTAAAGGTAAAAATCAATTTATGTAGCACCTTTAAAAATAAATATCACAACTGTCTTCACAATACAAATGCAAAAACTATAACAAATCATTCAAGTGAATCACATATTATATAAATTAATTTGACTGATTATGCCAAATTTAAGCCACTTTTTGAACATTCTCTTATGTAAATGATCTTTTATCTGTGTGCTTCATCACTGATTATCTTGTTTTGATTATCTGTCTTTATCATTATGGAGCTTGCAGTTGGTTTACTTTAGCTCGCATTATAAGTGTTCAGTGTAAACTGACTGCGCTCGCTTTTGATTTGTGTGATGGACTACGTGCAGTCTACCTTCTTGGTCACACTTTCATTAGGAGACATTTTTGGGTCTCCTAATTTTTGGGTCGCCTCTAGTCACCTTACCCATATTTGTCTCGGGCTCTCCACCAGTTTGCATCTGACTTTTCCAGGATGGTGTACTCCTCATCCTTCCTTAGCTCCAGGTCTTGCGGTGTCATGGGTGTGTAATTGTACTCAGCTACAACAGTCATGCCTGCAGAGGAAGCTGGTGGGTCAGGAGGCTGTGGAGGTAAAGGACGAGTAGGCTTTTTCTGGAATAAAAAAAAGATAGATTTTTTCATATAGAACAAAATACTGTGTACTTGGTGAATGTTCAGCTCAAAGTACTGGGTGTATACCTCTGCAGGAGTTGGAGGAAGTGGTTTCCTTGTTGACCTTCGACATAGCTGTGATGTAACACCTACAAAGGCATTTTTTGATATATCCATTGATGAATTTAAAAGTTTAGTTACTGATCATTTTAGACTTTAAACTAAGGAGAGTCTAATTCTCACCATTCTTACTATCGAGCACTTTGCAACCCAGGGCCTGTTTAACTTCCTGGTGGCAGCACAACCACACCCCATCAGCCCAGAAGCACGGATGGTACTTCTGCATCAGATCGCTGTTGGAGTGCACCACTGTACACGGATATGGTCAGTTTTTCAGATACACAAGATATGGCCATGTTCACGAAAGATGATACGAGATACTGTGACTGAGTGTGAGAATATACATGCACACTTACATTCTTTGAGCTTCTTTATCCACTGAGCCCGGGTGTCTTCAGTCTTAGAAAATATGTACAGTGGCCCTTCATCATAAATGACCTTTGGAAAAATCCACAGTGTATCAAGACAGCAATTTTCAGTATTTTTTCATTTATTTTTTCCTTCTGAAGTTGATAAAAGAAAGTTTGGTATATCAGAATAGATTGCTGCAAGTGTGGCAAAAGTCTCTTCAACTGCGTTAACAGAAATTAAACACATGAACGCCACAAAGTGTTACTTTGCTTTATCTTTAATTAAGACATGTTTAGCTTGAACTTTTACTATTTATGGCAACATTGGCACTAAAAGCCCCTAGCTGATCTGAGTGTGAGAGGAAGTTTCACTTCTTAACAATTAACTTTCACACTGTTAACTATTGGAGCACTGAACAGTCCTTGGAGAGCCTCACCCATGCTGCTGTGTGCTGCTCATACGTGTTTTTTTAATAGTCAAATTTGACTACTTTCTTTTTTAATAGAAAGTTGTTCTTTTTCTACAGCTCTATTATTACATAGTCTTCCTGTTACATGTTCTGGCCTGAAGCTAAACAAGGGAAGAGATGGCACTGAAAGCAAGCAAAGTGTATATTTTATAGAAAGTTTATTCAGGTACGAAGCATTTGCATTTGATTCTTGTTTATAATTTCAGTAATGAAAATTGGATTGAAAAATATCTACCTGGAATGGATACATGCGCTCTTGCGGGGCATTGGGCTCTGGCTGGACTGTCTCTACACACTTGATCTTCTCTAGGTCAACTGATCCTTTCAGACCTTTTCGCTTCTGCTTAACAGAAGAGGAAACAGTCAGGTAGGTCCAAGATACAGAGCCAAGTGTTTATTTGGTGGCTCAAGGTTGCCAGCCAACATTAATATGAAACAAACCTTTCTTCAGTTCTATATACATACCCGTTTGTCTAGGTCAAAGTCATAGTAGTATATTTTTTCCGCTGTGAGAACAAACAATCTCTCTTTGTAGTTTAAAGGCGAGGTCTTCTTCTTCTGTTGAGATCTTTTAATGAAGACTTCTTCCAGTATAGAGTCTGACATGATTCAATCAGGATTCAGCTACACTGGAACAAGTGGCAAATAGATACGTTCAGAAAGCGTAATCGCGGCGTAACACTGGGCTTCTTTACTAAACGGCATGTTCACACCCCGACTACAACAGCATTTGTAATTCTGCTGAGAGCTGTGACTGGCTCACCCATTGTGACTGTGCTCAGCATTATAATAAAGCCTCGAGGTTTGCTCAACTTTACACTTATTCAGTGTTTTCATATCCTTTGAAAAGCATTTTAAAGAATTGAATACCTACCCACTGTTCATAGAGTTGGAGCAGTGCCGCTACAATAGGGAAGAGTGGAGATCTGGAAAGAGATGAACAGGCATGCGGTGTTAGTGCATATCACTGTGTGATTACATGTAGTTTGCATAAGCCCTGCTTTTCCTGACAAGAACATCCTCGGTTTCCAACATTTGCCTCTGTGGCACATCTGTTTCTCTCAGCTGTTACATCCTGGTCATCTGGAGACAGTATTTAATTCGCCTTTGCCTTTGGCATGAATATCAAGCGCCTGATTTGAAGGCTATTTTATGATCCAAAAACCTGGTTATAAATACAATAGTATAGTTCTTTCATTTTATATAATTATACAGTGTAGATATATTAAAAAAAATTTTTTTTTGTTATTTTTACTGAAGCAGCTTCTAAATAAAAATAGTTTGCTGGCCAACGTATCATGTAATATATAACTCTTACTAGCAGAAGGCTTTCTTCACCTCGGGCACATATATACATTTTACCACACACATAAGATAAGTAGGCAAATGAAAAAGGCTATCTTTTTGCTTTATGGCACTGTAGTGTGTCTTGTCTGCAGCACCTCCTAACCACCAGCGCTGAAATGAAACTTGCACCTCCAAAACAAGACACATTGTTATTGCTGTTTGATATGCTTTTATATTTTCATGTGAAGGCCTTTGTAATAGCTTGCTGTCTTAAAAAGTGCTATATAAATAAACTTTACCTTTACATTACATTGATCGAATCTGAGCGAAGGGGAGCATACAATAATTTGTCTTTGTGGAAATTAGTAACATCGCGAACATTAACAGCCTGATATTTTAGGGAGGAAAACAGCTAGCTGAAACTTAATTCAGTATAAACAGTATTGCAGCGACGGCACACGCAGAAAATCACGATGACTGATGAAAACAAAGCTGAAAGATATTGATGTTGACGATAGATTGGGAAGCAAAGTCTTCTTTGGTTCTGACCAATACAGAACTAAAACTAAAATCTCACCAAATGACCAGAAGAAAAGCCAATGTATTCCCATCACCACATTGTTCCAAAAGTGCAACAAAAGTGCACCAATGCAGGGAAGTGATATGGTCAAAGTTACCGCTCAAATGTGAACTATCAAATTCTGAGACTCACCCTCGTTACACGGCTGAATGCTCACTGTGTGTCAGTTTCTGTCAGATGTGTGCGCACTTCAACTCAGCCTATTTTCAGCTTGGAGAGAGAGAGAGAGAGAGAGAGAGAGAGAGAGAGAGACTTCCTTCTATCATCTGAACTGTAACTGTAGCACTACGAGAAGCTTCTGTTGCTCTCTGCTAACAGGGAGTCTCACATTTCTTCACACTCGATAGACAGTACCTGCTGGTGTTGTTTGTATCTTCATGAGCAGACAGAGGTGTTCCCTATTCTGTGAAACATTGTTTACTCATTCCTCATTTAACACGACCAGTGTTTTCTCACATCACTAACTCGAGTGAAGGTCAATAAACTCTGAGAGCGCACGCCCAAAACAGTAATATTTACGTCTAAATAAGTAAAGACTGAAACTGTGCAGCTACCAATGCATCATGTCTACTCAGAGGAGATTCTTTTTTTTTTTGCCTTTTCTGATGGGAGTTGACTGACGGTGGCTGACACAGACAAAGTCATAGGGAAGTTGCATCAGTATTGCGTTGCAATATGAAGAGAGAAGAAACTCTGTATCGCTCTTTTAAATGTTGCTGTGTATGATTTGGACATTTGAAAGGCATGTAACGTACCAGTGGTGGCAGGTTTTTAGCAAATTAACTGAAAACAAATCATAGATTTAACGGCAAGAGACTATTTAATGTACATTTGTAATTTTACTCTTCTGTGTGTGACCTGAACTATATACTCTAAAATAGGCCGTGTCACTACACCCGGTGTGTGAAAGGCAATTAAGTAGCAAATAAATAATTCTAAATGATAATTATTGGATTTTTGTTATTCTGAAGTGCACAAATTTCACTGCATGATGTCTGATGTGAACGACATAGCAGACACAACCTTATCATGAAAGACTAATGTTAACAGGAACCTGTAAAGATGCTGTGTTTCCTGATGTTTCCTGGTAGATAAGTGCTATGTGCAATAAAATGCGTACTTGTGTGTGTTTGCGTGTGTCTCTGTGTGAGCATACGTAACACAGTAACAGACAGAGAGAGAAAAAAAAAGAGTAATGTCACAAGACTGATTCTAACCACAAAGAATACTCAGGCATATTAAAATACCACATAAGTTTAACATTGTGGTAACTTGTTGAGCTATTTGTCAGGATACGAGAATTTCCTATGATGCACACGTAAGTATTAAAAATGATAATACAGTCTATGATGGTTCAATGCAAGATATCTGTCATAGAGAGTCGGTAACTGTGTGAAAGTGCAATCTGATTAGCGATAGCGATTTGCTATACATGTAACCACTTTTCTGCTACAAAGAAAGCACTTTGATGAACAGTGCATGCACATACAGGATTATTGGCACTCTGTCAGCACACAACAGTACATTAATGTCCAGAAAGCATTCAAAACTTTATAGATCTTTAAGTTTTAAGCTGAAAATGTCACTTGTGGATTCATAATTTCATTGGTAATTTCACAGGATTTGCATACAAATGAAATTACAGGGGGTTTCAGTTGAGTACTTGCACTAATCTACGCTACTTTTGGCCTCTGTCTTTCAGATGAAGTGCACTCAAAGGTTGCTTCTCTCATTTATAGTTCTGTGAACTAAGTGTGACTAAAAATACTTCCTTTAGAAAGAAGTGCTACTTACCCAGATGTCGGAAAATGACACACATCAGACAACTGCAGATGCTGAGGCTTGAAGGGTGGCATGGACCTCTGCCTCAGTAGCTGGCTTTCCATAAAATGTGTGTTGGTCTGTGATGCAAGAAGCTTAAAACACACCCACAGAGAGGAATCGACAGGGCTTACTTCCCCTTTTTCTTGCTGCTAATTTTCATATCGGCCTTCTGGACAGTTTTGGTGATAAGTGGAAGCGGGCGAAACATTAATGCAGGGCCATATTTGGTTGTTACATATAGTTACACTGTAACCTGAGGGGATTTCTTACTTTCTCACCTGCTCATTACGTTGTTAAAAGATATTTTAAAATTATAACTTCTGCAGGCATTAAAGCCTATTCACATGTATAGGCTTGAGTAACATGTATAGCTCTGTGTTTTAGTATAGCTAAATATAACTCTGAGCCACTGAGTTTTGTCAGATTTATGCCTTGCACTCCATGGTTGTCACTCTCCCTAAAACTGGGGCTGTTTGTAGTCTTTTTTTGGTTTTGGCGTCTTTGCATCTCCGGCCGCTAGGGGGCAGACCTCTCTACGGCTCAGGTCTATTCAAGGGGCGACTTTAAGAACTGCTTCCGGCCTCCTTCTTCCTCTTTCCCTCTGCATCGGGTCGCAGCCATGGTATGCAACCATTACACCTAAAACAAATCTAACTCAATCCTGCCGATTAAAGTACAATTTCTGTATTTGATACATCCGGTCATGTCGATAATGTTACGTTGTGCGAAACGGTGGCGGTATTGGCCATGTTTAGTGTATTTAACGCTGTTAGATTGATGGATGCTTTCTTGGTGGCGAAACGCCACTGTTGGTTCTTCTACTCCAACCGGCCTTTCTGTCAAGAGGAAAAACCCAAAACAAGCTAAACGTCAAAGTCAACTAACAGCTATGTGAAGAAGCGTTTTGCTTTGTTAAAATTATTGGAACATCACAAGTTTACGCTGTTTTCTTTAAAAATACCGATGCTAACGTGTTAGCTTGCCCCGACATTGCCGGCCACAGTTTAAATGATGAACTTAGTGCTTCTGTGCATTAAAGTCAATTTCGAAAATGTTTTAACAAAACTATTCGATAGCTGTGGTCTTAATTTTTGATAGGTGTTGTGAGCTTTGCGGCTTGGGCCTGTTGGACGTGGCTAGTTAGTCCTCGGTGTGTTATTTTGTGTATACTGCATGTCTGCTCAAATGTTATTCTCTGTTTTGTGCAGGTGAACGTCCCGAAAACCCGCAGGACCTTCTGCAAGAAGTGCAAGAAGCACCAGCCCCACAAAGTTACCCAGTACAAGAAGGGGAAGGATTCCCTTTATGCACAGGGTGAATATGTTTGTCCTGTATTTAAGGGATGCACTGGTGTCTAATGCCAAGAAAGTGATTGTATATAAAATATTGCAAATTTTGACCTGTGATCTGTCAAACACATCTTTTGTGTATGAGTCAGAAAGAACGCCCCTGTCACAAAGTACAATCAGCAATCAGATTTTGACAGAATTATTTTTGTATAAATACTTTGTTCATTTTAAAAAAGGTAAAAGTTTATTTTTCAGTCAATTTGCTCAAGAGTGTAGAATAAATTGCACCAAATGTAACATCTCTATAAATATATTGTAAGTAGCCAAAAAGGCCTGGATTGATGACGTGTAAAACAGGGTAGAGCTAAGTGTCTGTATGACAAAGAGGCATAAGGATTCTTGCAAAACAGGTCATTTCTTTATATATAACTCCTTCGTAACTTCTGCTTGCTACATCTACCCACTAATATAAGCAAAGATATACATAAAGTCACATGAGCATCAGCGGTAACTTATCTGATTATTTGTTGTCACACATTTTGATAAATGAATAGAGATGGGTGTCTTAGCCCTTCATAATATATCTGGAGTCTTTTTCCTATCACAAAAGGGAAATTGTAAAATGTCTGCCAATTTTTAGCTTTGAATCCATGCATCAGTGCATCCTTGCTTTATTTTATTAATCAAGTATGTGTTGACTAAACTCTAAATGTTTTTCAGGTAAGAGAAGATACGACAGAAAGCAGAGTGGGTATGGTGGTCAAACAAAGCCGATTTTCCGAAAAAAGGTAACCATGGCTTTCTCATTCAGTGCTGTAATAAAAGTATGTCCTCTTCCAGATTTATCTTTTTCTGCTAATTTTGTCACACTTTAAAGTTTGAGATCATCATCATACTAATTTGTTTTATTGTAAAAATATAACCCAAGTAAATAGAAAGTGCAGTTTTTAAAAATGATTTCACTTAAGGGGAAAAAAAGGTATCAAAACCTACTTGGCCCTGTGTGAAATCATGATTTAAGTGTGATTAGCCATATTTTTTGGGGAAGTTGAGTTTATTTTCAGTAGCCTCTGCCAGACCTCAATACTGACATATTTTTTGTATCAAGAAATCACTTAAAACCTGAACAACACATTGAAGTAAGCTTTAAAAAAAAAATTCTAAAAGTCACACATCATGCCACAATCTAAAGGAATCAAGAACAGATGAGAAACAAGTCAGTGATGTTAAACCATCTTGCCATACCCCAGGCCAAAGTTATTCTGTAGACTGCTGAGAAAAGAGTTGAACTTTCTGGAAGATTAAGTAACGTTACATCTGGCGTAAAACTAAAAGCATTTGATAAAACCATACCAGTTGAACATGGTGGCAGACGTGTGATGGTCTGAGGCTGTTTTGCCACTGAATTCTGCTCTCTACCAGAAAATCCTGAAGGAGAATGTCCAGCCATCAGTTTGTACCTTTATGTGCAAGTGCACTTGGGTTATGCTGCAGGACTGATCAAAAACTGCAACAGCAAGCCCACCTCTGAATTACTTAAAAATAAAAATAAAACATGCTTGAAACCTCTTCACTGTGGCTGAATTAAAACAATTCTGTAGAGAAGAGTGGGTTAAAATTCCTCTACAGCCACGTTGAAGACTCGTTGCCAGTTATCACAAATGTTTGCAGTTCTTGCTACCGAGGGTGGAAAACCAGATATTAGGTTTAGGGCGCAATTACTTTTTTGTATAGGGCCAGGTAGGTTTGGATATCTTTTTCCCCTTAATAAATGAAATAATTGTAAAAATGCATTTTTGTATTCACTCAGATTATCTTCATCTAATGTTTAAATGCTAAGGTGTGACAAATTCACAGGAAAAAATGGTCATGAAGAGGGTAAATACTTTCCCACAGCATTGTACTGTTGGATTAATCATGTCAAGATATACTGCATGTGTGAGGTGAAATGACACTCACTGAAATCCTGCACACAGGCTAAGACTACAAAAAAGATTGTGTTGAGGCTCGAGTGTGTGGAGCCCAACTGCAGATCCAAGAGAATGCTGGCCATCAAGAGATGTAAGCACTTCGAGTTGGGTGGTGACAAGAAGAGAAAGGTAAGAAACAAACGTGTCACTGGTATTGTAAAGATTAAAGTTAACTATTATTTACAACATATTCTTTGTATTAACTTTATTTCAGTAATACTTTTCAGAGTGGTTTTAATCTCTGCTAAAGCTACAGTTAGGTGTCAAAATCAACGTGTAGCATCCCACAGAAATCTGTTATCGAAATATTCTGACTTCTTTGTGGGTAATTATTTTGTGTTACACATTTAAAATGTAATAACCTCATGTTCATAACCCACTATTTGTTTTTAATCATGTGACACATTGACATCTGTTATGTAAATCATTATATTGATTAAAAAAGGGCAAAACAAATACAGAACTAACACTGAGACAGTATGATAAAATGCACATTTTGCATATCAGCTGTTCTTTTTTTTCTTTTTTTTCCCACCTAAACATGGATTTCCTGTTAGGTAAAATTAGTTTGGATAAAGCTGTTGTTACACATGCACTGTAGCCTTGCACGCTAAAGATGGATATTACTAGATATCCAAAGAAGGTGCACGAAAATGCAAATGTTGGATGCAGTTGGATCGGATATGAAATGATCTTGAGCCTATTTGCTCTCTGATACAAAGTCTGTGATGCCCATTTGTGGACATGGAAGAAAAAGCACAGATATAATAGTCTAGTATTCTTCCCACAAGCGACTGGTCATCCCATGTCCTGTCAAAATTGGCCATACCGGCGTGTCTGCTGGAAATCCAGCCAAGAAGACTTTTTTGGGGGGGGGAATAACCCAACAGTTTTTCCAGTAGTGTGAATGCGTCTGACACGAGCTCTCAGTGCGTTAGACGTGGGAAAGGGCAACCCCGAACCGTGTCCCGACTCGATTCTGGCCACATTTTTCAGATGTAATGAGTGAGAAACGGCTTTTGAAATTGAGTTGTGAGGGAGGCATGGTCACACGATGAGTAAATGTGTCTGCGTGTATGAGGGCATTTCACACACTATAGTACCAGAACCACATGAGGAAATGTTTGTTTGCTAGAGTTGATAAATATCCGTCCCATCGTGCATTTTAACCAACGTATATTTTGCTTTCAGTGATAGTTTTTTTTTTTTTTTTTTTTTTGTCTTAAACATCAATTATTTTTTCTTCCTTCAATACAAAGCCCCCTAATACATGATCTCAAAAGTCATGATTGGCTACCTTTTAATTCAATTTCAAATCACAACAACAGTTGCCTCAAGGCACCTTATATTGTAAAGTGAAGACTATAATAATACAAGAAAACAGAAAATCATGACCCCACCCCCCCATGAGCAAGTGCTGTGGCGACAGTGGGAAGGAAAAACTCCTGTGTGTCCCCATGACTCAATATCCATCTGTTGGGTTACCTCATTAGACTTTACATTTACTCTATTTAATAGCTGCCAACCTTCTTACTCGTCAACATCACAAAGGTTAAGTCATATCCACTCTGTCTGCATATGTGCTAATACTTTTACAACAGGCTGGTAAAGCTGATGAATGTGAAGATATTGGGTTTTGTTTAGTCTAATTCAAATACAGTACAAATGTTAGAATTTAATGAAAAGTAAATGAAATAAATATAAGTTGCACATATTCACAGATGTTTTCCCTCTGTTTTGTTACAGGGCCAGGTCATCCAGTTTTAAACTGTGGTCTTATGGATGAAGTCACTATTTTCAATAAATGGATCCAAACATACTTTGGAGTTGAATCTTTCCTTTCTTTTTTTCCCCCTTGTACAAAAATTCAAGCTTTGTCTCTTATGGTAATTTAACCTTTCAGCAGTCTAGACAGTTAACAGCAAGTGTCTAATTTATTGGATATAAATGTGACCAATGAAGTGTAATCCATTTCCAGGCTCCTGCAAGCAACCATTTTAATTCACTAAGATTTACACAAGATAAACACCCAAAACTTATTCAGCTTCAATTTTTCCCCAGACAATTTAGATATTGTATACGTCTCGAGCGCATTTAACCACCCGAGAACTACAAAATGGTGTGCTTTCTTCTGACAAATGTACCCTGCCAGTTCAGCTTGTGAAGCCTTGCGAAATCGCTGCTGATGGGAGTGACAGTCAACAGAGCTGTGCCTGAAGGGTTGACAGATACAATTATTTTGCTCTGCTGAGTCTGAACTCCCATCTCCTTGTACTGAGGCAGGATCTGTGTGACAATGCACTGCAGGCCGCAGATCTTCCAACCGGGGGCAGCCCCGATGTTGAACCCTCGAGGACCGCCAATCTCCAGTTTGTTCAGCACAGCAATAGCCAGGCGGTTCTTAGACAGCGGCCTCTCCCACACTTCAAAATTGTTCACCTGTAGAAAAAGGTCTTACTGGTTTATACCTTCAGCTCCCATTATCCACACTTATCATTTATAATGAATGCCATAAAGAGCCTGCCAGACTGATCACAAACCAGGTAGCATTTCTAAACAGCAACTACAGACTACCATAAATGCTCTGAGCTGCCATTGCAGAAGGAGCTCATACTCAGTCACACACCCACCTTGGCAGTGCGATGTCCCTGCTTGCCCATTGAATCTTGGCTGATGTCTATGATGCGTTTGTTCTGCAGGAGCTCCTTGGAGCGAGGACAAATGTCCCTGAGATCATTGGACATGAGCAGAGGAGATGCCATGATGGCCCATAACGCCATCTGAGACTCCTGCTGGTCGTGACTGAGGCCAAAGTTCCCAATTACAAGCTAGCGAAGTAAAGTAATTAAATATGTAAATTCAGAAGCAAATCAGGCTTAGTGATGCTACAGTGTGTACAACAGTAAGTATGACGAGATTTAGATTAATCAACATCTTGGTGAATTTTGTAGATTAGCGTTAGATAAAAAGAAGCAAAATAAGCATGTCCATGATAGTAAAACCACTAATGTTCAAGCCTCCAGTAGAACAAAGTACCATATCGGGGTCATTCCAGCCTCCAGGTCCAGCTGCAGGGACGATGATGTCCTGATGAGCAGCAGTCCAGTCCAAGATGGATTTGACGGAGCTCCACGAGTCAAACACGTCATCAAAGTTGCGCCAGTGATTACAAGTCTCACGGATAGCTGTGTAGTTAGGCTGGAAGCACAGAAATGCTCTTTATTTTGAGTAATACTCAATTTTTGCAGCATCTTCTAAAAAAAAAGCAAGTTCTCACCTGCTTTAAAGGCCACTCGTACAACGGCCACTCACAAGAGTACAGGATAGGCCGTCCAGTGTTGTTCAGTGCTTTTGACATGTTTATGTAGCCTGAAACAGAGCAAATAATTAGAAGTTAACTCTTTAAACACCTTAACTGGTGAATAAAATTATGTTTAGGAGAGAAATTTGACTTCTTGTATAGAGAATACAGGAAGTATATGAGAGTATATAAGAATATAGGTAGTATATGTCCAAGATATATTTTTGTATGCGTCACCTGGTTAGTCTAGTGGTAAGACTACACACCTTTAGAGTGGGAGTCTCAAGTTCAATTCCCACCTGGGGCATCTGTATCCAGACATGAGAGAGAAATATAGAACAAGAACGTATTGGGTGGGCAAGACAAAAATGGAGCGGTACTACGCACATAACTAGAATGGCATCTTTTCCAAACCCAACATGGAAGAAGGGACAGCACACATGCTACGGCAAGGGGGAGCCAGGAGATATCATCACTCTTAGATTGGGTAGCAAAACTTACTACTTGAAGTACTAGACTTCATCAAGGTGCAGGCTGTGCAAGCAGACAGGCAACACCGAATATGGCCTGGAGGTCAAGATGGGAGACGCCCCCTAGGGTGGTGGAGAACGATCGAGCTAAGATACAGATACAGGCAAAATGGTGGTAGTAGATGTAGTGTTCCGAATGACAGCAACATCAGGAAGAAGGGCTCGTGGAGTGATCCCAGTGGTGATCGTAGCACTATCGGTGACAAGATAGGAGAGTGGCTCCGATCAGACAGAGATCTCTGTCCAGAAGAGTGCAGTCCTAAGATACTGCGCAGGTAGAGGGTGAGAATTTTGTTTATATACATACACACACATATACACTAGCAGTAACCTTATTCACCTTATGGGAACATTGGAACTGCAATAAAAAAACAAAAAAAACAAACCTCACCCTCTCCAAGCAAAGTCCGATTCATAAAGCAACCATCAAATTTGAGCAGATCAACATCCCAGTCAGCAAAAGTCTGAGCATCTGTCTTGTAGTAACCCAGGCTCCCAGGATATCCAGCACAGGTTTTGTCCCCGACATCTGCGTAGATACCCAGCTTCAGGCCCTTAGAGTGAACCTAAAAGCATAAAAACATGAAAGATTTGTTAATTCGTCTCAGTGAATTTCAAATACCAGTGACATCCATTTTCTTTCACTTATCCAATTCAAGGTCATACGGGTGCTGGAGCCCATCCGAGCAACCATGCCACTGTGCATCTGGACACTGGAAAACGCTTGTACTGTATCTCTTTGACACTTATTCACCCAGTCACACACACTTTCATACACTCCCACTCCAATGAACTTAGACATACAGACTGGAGTAGGCAGGAACCGAACCACTGACTTTCCTATTGGTAGATGACCTGCTCCATCTCCTGAGCCACAGCTGCCCAGGCAAATTGCCTAAAAAAAAAGATGACAGCTCATCCCAAA
>VOQK01008061.1:21627-35528 GCA_015052645.1 Benitochromis conjunctus | reverse complement strand
GACATATGAATCATGCAAAGCTACTCTAGAGTCAAAAATGGGGAGCTGGGAATGAGGATTATAGCAACCTTTCTTGACATATAGCACATATGCTTTGATGGGAAACTTTCATTCTGAAAGTTATAATTTGTGTAAAATGTCACAGTTGCTCAGAGGAGCCTGTGCACTTCCTGCACAGAGACAGTGCACGCATAGCTGCACACACAAAGCATTTTAGATACACGGCGGCTCCTGATGGGTGCTAAGATTGTGTTTGTTTACACACAAACCTTCACTTCCTGCCTTGCTTTTTTTATTGGGAATTAATAATACACAATATTCCCTAACAGGCTCCTTCTCTCCCCTCTGTCTCCGCCCATCTTCTGCGTTGTCATTGCAGATGTAGCAGACAGTTACATTGATCATGCTCATTAAAACAGCACCGTGTTGTCTGCGGCCACTTTTGAATTTCTCAGAAGCTGGGATCACATAAACAAACATCTGGACATTACTTCCATGTGAGCCTCTCCCAGCTCTCCTTTCGTGCTGTTTTTGCTCAGCCTTCTCTAAGTTTTAGGTTTGACTCAGGTGTTCAGCTCACGCGTGAAGTTCACTTATTATTTACAGCCGTATGAAAGGAAAAAGCAAGGTTTGCATGCCCCCCCAAATGATTTTCCCCAGACAGTATGACTTTTAGTTTTGCATTGTCAGTTTTACCAGCCATGCTGATCCAAACAGGACCAATTATTTTTAGTGCTCCTGCAGAATATAGTGGGTGGGAATGTCTGGACTCCTCAGGAAATTGCTCCCCACATCCCAGACAAAGTGACCGACCATTCCCACACCCTTTCTCAGACAATGAAACTGAAATAAATGCTGAAATAAAAAAGTAATGTGCGAGATGAAGTCATTCGTTTTTGCACCCCCCCCCCCCAAAAAAAACCAAAACAAAACAAAACATTTAACATTATACTACTGTGAGCCACAGATGAATGAGTGTATGACTTTAGAGTGGCCGGCCAATGTTTGTTTGCATGTAAGTTGTATTAGTATACAAGTGTGTTTATGTGGTGGGAGATGGAGCCTTTGCAGCAGGGGCTTTGTGGTTCTGTCCTCCCCTCCCCTGCTCTCTGTGAGGCAGTGTTTTGGACCGGGGCCCAGGACCAAGCCGGAGGCACGCTGCTCTGCTCCAGCCTCTCCAGAGCGCTGACTCTCACTGACATTACATCAGCTGGGGGAGACATAGTAGACTAGTGTGTGTGTCTGTGTGTGCTGGAGTGTAAGTGCTCCCTTCAGCTTGTTGCTCTCAAGCAAAGTGGTCCGCAGATCAGCTCTTCTACTCATTCTGAAAGTGCAAGGTGTCACGAGGAGAAGAAGAAAGGTGGCCAGCGGGGAGAAAGAGCGCTCGGACATGGCTGTGCGTATCATACACGGGATGGAGGATCTGGTGGCATCGGGTAGCCAGCTTGTCTGGAGCCTGGCGCATCAGACATTGAGGAGCTGGTACAATCGTGGGCTGATGCCATGCAGACGCTTCCTAGAAGCCTGGTTCAGGATTGGGAAATGCTACCAGGTATGAGGGCATTAGTGTAAATATCTCAAGTGGGAGGAAGTCAGAGACTGATTTTACCAGCTGCCTGGGCAGCACTTGTGATTAATTACTGTATTGGATTTTTATGGCCAAACTTTCCTCTGACTGAAGTGAGTCAGTGCTTTCTCCTCATCTAGCTCATTAGTGCATGCGTGTGTTTATTTGTGTGAACGTGAGGAGGCACAGGCTGCCTCATGGTGAGTCACAAAGTCTGTTTTTTAACAAGGGTCCCTCTCCCAGCACACGTGGTAATCATTTGGAAAGCAGCATGACCGGCCGTTTGATCTCGGCATCCGGGCAACAAGGGGCAAGTTTTCTTTGAAATGAGTGGTTCCTGGAACACCTGAACACTGTCTGCGTGGTTAACGTGTCTTCCTTTCATGGACGTCATCTGGGCAGACTCGGGTTTCTCTCTCAGGTTTTGCTCTTTCCCTGCATGCTATCATGTGAAGGTAAAGTTAATTTGTGACTTTGAAAGAGCAAACAGAAAACCTAACACTGGCTTCTCTGAAAAGGAGTTCTGAAATAAGACAGGTATCACATCCCTTTAATCTTAAAGCAGCGCTATTTTCATTTTCATAGTACTTGAAATTGACTTCCTCAACCCCCAAAATGCACATAAACACAATAAACACTGCACACACTTCATAGTGTGTTTCCTAGAATTAATAGCTGAAGCATCAGGGTGGGCCTGTCTGTGTAACTTTCAGTCTGTATTATTTGTTTAACCTAATTCATATTTTTCTAATTAGAGTTTTGTCTTCCTTTGTATAACCACTACTTATCCATGTTTGTGACTGGTCAGATGCTGTCAATGCCGCCTGTATTATGTGAATGAATTGTGAAACTCTGGGTTATTTTACTGAGTTGATAATCAGATTTTTGTGACTGTTTATCCTGATAGGGTACGTAAATCCAGATACCCTGGGTATGTTGAACTCGCTTCCTCTGGACTGAAGGAATTGATCTCTGCTAGTGATCATAAAGAACAATACAAGACCTTGTTTCTGCTGTGCATTATTTTACAGAGGACAGGATACCATGATAGACACTTTTAACAAATAATTACACACTGACACAGAGAGTAAAAACTTAGGGATGAGAGGCTTTGTGTCCCACACAGTTTTAGATAGTGAACTCACATCCAACGAATGGCTGTGAGTTTAAAATTGGACTATTATCTAAAGACCTTTGTCCCTTTCTTTGTGTTTTGATGTTCCCGGCTTACAACAATACAGCATTGACAGATAGGCTCTTGGAAGGATTGTGGCTTGGACAGCAACAACAACTCATAAAAGGGTTGCTATAGCGATTAATCCCTGTTTAAACAATGGACATTACTGCCATCCACAATAATTCCTCTTATCAAGGCAGATCTTGTTATGTGAGGAGTTCAGGAGGGTCCTAAACGCCAACACAAAAAATGTGGCTAACAGGTAATATAATAATATTAATTTTAATAAGACTTACCAAATCTATTGCAAGATAAAGTTCAAACATAAACCAGCAGAAGATCAAACAGCACAACACCAAATCAGAAAGGCAACCGTACAGGTGGCCAGTCAACAGATAAATTGATAACTAACAAGGGGAGGACAGGAGTCTAAATACACAGGGAACTAATGAGACTCTGGTCAACACAATCAACATGCATGCAACAATAACAAGGCTAGGAAAAAAACCCAAGAACGACAAAAAGAGGGAGTAAGAACATGACATGACGCACAAGGAAAGATAAGACAGACACACTGACAGACAGACAAGAAAGCACAGGAGACACAAGACAAAAGAGAGCAAGACACAAAGAAGTATGACAAGAGAACCAAATAATGGGCAGACCACAACAAAGCTCACAACGATGTGTTTCTCATACAGTCGAGCTTCTGTGATTCTTTATGTTTGTCAGTGGCAGAGATTCAGAGGCTTAAACCTTTGGACACGTGCACAGCCGATGGCGGAGGTAGTGTTAAAATCTGGAACTTTACAGCTTTCAGCAAAATTATGGCACAATAAAAAGTAAGTATGACTGTACACACAGCCGAACACACAACACACACATCCAGCTGTCCCTGCAAGCATAAGTCTCGCTGAGGTTTTGGGTGTTGAAAAGCAGCCTGTGCTGTATAAAAGTGAAATGACTGCTCTGTTGTGGTGCTGAGAACGATATGTCCTAGTACACTTAAGGTTAACACAGTGCCAGAAGACGTCTTCCCTGCCTGTGGTCTCCCTGAATGGAGGTCAGCATGACTCTCACTTACCACCACGGAGGTCAACTAGCTGAATGTCAAGTTTGTGTTTGTTTTTTTAGCTGAAGTTAGAGAAATAAAAGGCAGCCTGGATACATTGATTAAGGGGAAAAAGCATCCAGTTAATATGCAGTTAGCAGATCTTGACATTACGGGTTTGCCTAGTGTTGCTGAGATCAGATAGTAGGAAAGTACGGCTAAGTGAACTAAGTAGCCCATCTCATAAAGACACTGCTATTGCATTAAAAACATTATTCATTTCGACCCAGTTTCCTTTATATAGCACCAAATCCCAATAGTTGTCACCTCAAGTAGGGTAAAGACCCTGGAATGACAGAGGAAAAACACCCCAACATTCAGACAACCCCCTATGAACAAGCACTTGGAGACAGTGGGAAGAAAAAACTGCCTTTTAACAGGAAGAAACCTCCGGCAGAAACAGGCTCAGGGAGGGGCAGTCCTCTCCCGGGACTTGTTGGGGGTGAGTGGAGGAAAACGGAACAAGAGACACACTGTGCAAGAAAGCCAGATTTTCAAAATAAAAGATTAAATGGCATAGTGGTGTATAAACACATGGAGAGTTACAATGAAGAAGAAATGCTCAGTGCATCATGGGAAGCACACAGCAGCCGGGGCCTATTGCAGCTTAACTAAATGATCACCTGATCCAGCTCTAATGAGAAGCTTTATCATTATCACTATAAGCTTTCTTGAGATTGTGTGTGCTGGTACTTTTTCGCTCTAGTGTCCTTCACAGGCTCGATCTACTGCATGGTATTACAAAAACACAATGTAAGCAGGTCAAACCAAGTGGAACTGAAATTTTTGAAAGACGAAATAACATTGAACCATGTCAATGTTTCAGGTGTGCTTGTAGTTGAACTTCCTTTCGACAGTACCAAGCTAGCTGCTTTGTTTCCCATCATCATGCTAAGCTAAGCTAGCAGCTGCTCGTTGCAGCCTTGTATGCAGCTACTCTACAGACACAAGAAAGAAAAAGAGTGTTTGAATAAAGCCTGCAAATATGTACTGTGTTCATAGTACATTGTAACAGACTGATACCTACACTGGCGAAGGCATAATATATATTAACCCAAGAAAATAAATATAGTGGTGTCGCTGCATTCCTCAGTGTTACATAGAAATCCCTTTTCTGTATTAATGGCACTTGGAGTGTGTAACCCGTCTCCAACGATCAGAGCCAGAATGAAGTGTTGGTGGCAGCTTAACACGCTGAAATAAAACTCAGTTATGAGTTATCACAAGACAATAATATTTACGGTGCTCTGCAGTGAAAGGCAGTTCTGCTGACTGCAACATAATGAGTCTTACAAACCATTCATCATAAACAATAGACTGGGAATTCAATTAAACTCTGGAGGAGGACACCATTGTCTTACACTACTCTTTCTTTACAGGCAAGCAAAAAAGTGGGACGACGACATCTTAAACATTTTCATAGGACTAGTGTTGATGCAGAGGAAGGATATGTGGGTGAAAAGGACGCACCAGCAGACAGGATATGGGATCCTCTCTGGCAGCTAAAGAATCTCCAACTCTTTGTCTGAGATTCACTGCGGCCTTATAAAAAGCAGACCTGTGGCCAAAGTGTTACCAGTGGACTTTTAAACAATAGTTTTCAGACATGTAAAGAGAATGATCTTGTGAAGACTTTGATCTTTGGGAACGCAGGTCCCATATGGGTGCTTACCTTGTGGATTTCCTTACCTATTCACTCCTTCATCACAAAGGCAATCATGACACTGAAATATGGCCTGAAAACAGGCCTGAAACAGTGGAGGCACAGCTTTGAGCTGAGAGGCACAGGTGGATGTGGAGACGGTGAGGTGTTGTCTTACAGGAGTTGTCTTTGTTTCTCCCCTCTAGATGACAGAGGGCCGCCTGTGCCAAGTTCACCTCCTTGATGACCGTAAGCTGGAGCTGCTGGTACAGGTACCTCACCCGTTTAATTTATGTCACATTGTATTTATGGTGTTTTTATGTTTAAAAAAATAATAATAGTAATTTAACCTGAGCTCCTGTGTATTATCTAAAACTTTACAGCCCAAGCTTTTGTCCCGTGAACTCCTAGATCTGGTTGCGTCACATTTTAACCTGAAGGAGAAAGAATACTTTGGATTGTGCTTCATAGATGACACGTAAGTACATGTCCACATGTGTACACTTTAATGCAAAAGTGCAACTGCACTTGAGGAAAATTTACTTTAACAATAAAAAGGAAATAAACGGAAAAAAATAAAATAGCTGTATTGCAAACATGATCTTTTTTTTTCCTTTTGCGATTCATCCCCGCTCAGTGGCCAGAGTAACTGGCTCCAGCTAGATCGTAAAGTCCTCGATCATGACTTCTCCAAGACTTCAGGGCCTTTGGAGCTCAAGTTCCTTGTGAGGTGAGTGTTTTACTGGAAACATCAGCCTATCATGTCTTATTGTTCTACACACTGTAATAATGAGAGCCCCGTTTTGAAGCGACGTCCACTGTTTTGTCATGACCAGCAGGTGGCAGTAATGGAACATGGTTTAAATCCAGCTGTACGTCTTCCAAACAGCATTACTGTATTGAACGTGATGATGTGCTTAATGCTCAAACACTGGCTGACTGCATTGGAAATCTGTTTCTAGTAAGCCTTACTGACCCAAAATAAACTCTTCACAGGTTTTACATTGAGAAGATCACCCTCTTGAAAGAGAACACAACAGTGGAGCTGTTCTTCCTAAATGCTAAATCTCTAGTGTTTAATGTAAGTGTTTGTGAGCCAAATGTCTCCTTTATATTGTTTTTGTATAAGAGTTTCCAAAACTCAAATTTTAATAAATCGCACACAACAGCCAATTGCCTTATGAGAAGATGCATAAAAGCTCAGGTTAATCTCTCTGGTTAATTTAATTTTGAGGAAATATTAAGAAAAAAAAAAACTACGTGATGCTCACCCACACACGCACAATCCTCTACACAGACTTAATAATGCCCATTTTGATTTTCTATTGTTTTGCCATGACAAATCACAAATCCCCATCATTTTGTTTCGGATGTAACAACTTCACATAGCCTGCTGTGTGCTGATTTCCTTTGCTCATGTTTCTTTACACTGAATTGTTGTGCCTACGTAATATTTATTCATAATATACTTTTTTATTGGGGTTGTATATCTCTCAGTAGTCCCTCTACCACAGCACAAGAGCAGAATGCTGCTTTCAGTGGCAATTGGAAACATTCTAGTGTTGTTCTAATTTATGAACGGTGTTATCCAAGTCGAATTTTAATGTTTAGGGTACATTCAAACAGAGCAAAAAGTTTGAACACAGAAATGAAAAAGTCAGCGCTCCGGAATCACTTTCCCTTTGTATTTTAATTATTTATTTTAAAAAGAATAAACCAAAAATATTATGCTACTTGCTGACAAGAGTTAATAAACGTTAATATACACTAGTGTTTGATTATGTTTAATCATTTTGAAATGCGCTGTTAAACTGTGTGAAGTTCTGCGCAAATTTGCTAAAAGAGGACAGGGGAACGTGGGGTGTACGAGGAGCACATGAAGGCAGCATGTGATCAAACGTTGCGGTTGCAGTTTTTTCTTTTCGCGGGGAGAGCAGACTGATCTCCATGGGAGACGCAGACTGTTGAACCTGCTTTCGGACCGTACCACTTTGCCGAGGGGGCAGCAACTTCAGGCAGGGCATTAACCCAGGCTCTCGCTGCACTCCGGCGTGTGCGTTACGTTTTAGAGTAAATGGTAGGATAATTCGGGGACTGAAAAACGTGTTAAATCCTCTTCACGGGCAGTTTTTTTTTTGTAACACGGGGTTGACTTTGCGAGAGTGGTTCAGTCGGTAACGGTGGGACCGAGGTACGGGACGGGAAGGTTTTTCCTCTCAAGTCAAGTGTTTCAAACGGACTACACATTGTGTCTGTATTTTTAGAGACCCTTGCCAATTTTTTCTTAATCTTTTTTTAACAACAGGAGACCATTGAAGTGGAGAGTGAAAATGTGTTCAAGTTAGCAGCGTTCGCATTGCAGGTAAGAAAGAGTTTGTCGCAGCCTTTCCAGGGTGAAGTGTTGTCACTCAGTCCAAACGAGGACGCTCGGTGGGCTCGCAACATTTGAAAATAGTTGTCTCTTGAGGGGGTGGGGGGGCTACAGTCGGAGCTGTTGTTAACCAAACTGTGCCTTTTTATATCAACAGTGGCGTCTAAAATTACCTTATGCTTCGACCAGCAATTATTAGCAATTGAAATGAATGAAATGCTAAATTAAACGTGTTGATGTTTTACCATGTAATGTTGCCTTTGTAGCGATTGATCTCTGGGGTAATGTTAACTACTAGCACAGTTTAATAAGTGTTGACTTTTCTAGCAATATTTTCACTAATTTATTTGTTTTCCCATCTTTAGGAGGCCAAAGGAGATTACAGCAGGTAAGAACCCCTTGAAATAATGCCTGGTTCAAAGGTCTGTATTACATCAAGTTGCTTTTCATTCAAAACATACTTGGAGTGAGAAATGCAACATAAAGCTGGCTGGTTAGAATGACATTTTTAAGTACTATCTGTTGAGGTTTAGAAAGATGTTTTGATGTATTGGATAAACGGATTTCCATACACATTTTTATAAGTTCGATTCTGCACTCGAATGCACACTTTGCATAATCTATAAAGTATTTGTTCCTGTAATCTATAAAGGAAGCAGAGTTTGCCAAGATGATTGGTCAGTCCCGTGTGTTTAAACGATGGCTGTCTGTTAATGTACAACTTGCCTGGCTCAGATTTTGTATTATGGTGGACTTATCTGAGTTAATAATTGTCTCCTTTTTTTTTTGTTTCTCTTGTGGCATTGACCTGAACTTCATGTGGCATGCAGTTATCCACATAGTGCTTTCAAAGACACATCTACTCTTAATTCCTGCCTTTGCATATGCAGATGCAGTGATGCAATGTGTTTATGCTCTAAACATGTGGAACACTTTACAGATTTACTTTTTGGCATGTACTGATTGCGTCATCTCTTAATAAATGTCACGTACTCAGACGAACATGGCCTGTGTGACACATGTACGAACATGAGACTAAGTGTACACGATTGGGTCGATGACACTGGTGGGAGATTCTGTTCCAGAGCTCAATAATCTGTTCACTAGTTGTGATAATGCTCTCATAGTCAACTTGCTCTCAGAAGCTTGCCTAGTGATAAAGTGTGTGGGTTTTTTTCTTCCTTTTTTCCTACAGTCATAGAAGTGAAGAGCATTTGCTGCCACTAGTAAACACTCGCCTGTCTGATTGAATGAGCAAGCAGCTTGAAGCAGCCTGAACCTGCATGTGTTGTCTCTTTGCTTTGCCTCTAAAGGCCTCTCTGTCCATTGTGCAAACACAAAGATTTGTGCTTTGTAAGGCGAGTGCGCTTGTGTTGTTTGAATGGCGATATATATGCAATGCTGAAAATGCAGTTCCATCCAAACCTTTGCCTTTGTTCTCCTGCAGGAATAAAAAGGGGAAAAAACACAACTTGGCTGCATCTGCTTGTGCTCATTAACTTGCTCCGTTTTCTTACAAGCGCGACTGACCTGATAAATATTAATTACCATTTATTATAGCTTCAATGCAGATTTATTCCTCTTGTGTTTTGATTTCAGGCTTGTTATATCCTTGAAGTGTAGCATGCACTTTGCAGTCTGAACTTTCAGTTCATGTGGGTGTAGGGATGGGCTGTACTTTGCCCTGACTCTGAAAGCACAATAAAAGAAAACTGGCCAACAAATCTGGAAGAATCAGAGAGGATGATGGGAAGTTTCCAAATCAAACAATTCAGTTTTGTTTTGTTTTTTTTGTCTGTATTTGCAGGGATTTCTACGTGCATTGTGGTTGCTAGATTTTTAGGCTGTAAAACACACTAGATTTGGTTTACTTTACACATTAATGTAAATAGAATGGGTTTCCCTCAGTGGCAAAATACTTTTTTCTCTTGTCTGACTTGATCATAGCACCCCCATCCCATTTATCTACCACCATTATTGTCCTGGTGCATCCCCCACTTCTCTGTGGAAGTATTTCTCATCCCTGTCAGTGATCTCCTTTATTTCTACTCCTGTGAGAGAATAGGCCAAGTAAATCCCCTCAGGAAGCATATGAATGTGCCTCCCATACACTGTATCAGCAAAGGGTCCTGGAGCAGTAAAGATTAGCTGCGGAGGAGTCAGGGAGCCCTCCGCATACAGACACAGCTGCCTTAAGAGGGATGAGCCAGACCCACTGTCCAATTGCAGACAACTTGGCGTCAGGAGGACTCACTGTAGTCATGCTTTTGTTTTGGTGTGGGCTGGCCCCCTGCTGTGATTTGAATTAATGCGCCATCAGGTCTCCCATTGTGTTCTGTGTTAGAATTCCTTTTCCTGTGCAGTATTGCATACTGATTCACACTTTATTGCTATCTTCTCCGCACCTGCAGGTATAATTCACAGCAACAAGTTTCAGCAGTTCTCTGGGGTTTGGTGGAGAGCATTGGAAATCACTGAACTGATTGATGGCTTTAATTATGCCTTGCAGTTTTAAGAGCAGCTGGGGATTTTTTTTTCTTTCTTTTGCATAATTGTAATTACCTTCAAAAGTAATCTTCAGACATTTGTCTATTCATCTGTTGGTGATTTTAAGTTAACTTCAGTGTCTGTTTAGTTCAAAATGTGCGGCACATGAACCGGCATTACACCCAGACACTTTTGGTCCTCAGTTCTATTTGCAGGTGTACCCTGTAGTTAGTGGTCGATTCACAACAACCAGCTCTCTCATTGTGCTCCCTTCCAAAGTCGCCATGTCTCAGCCCTGTGGAACAGCTGACACATGAGCATTATCGCTCCCACACTGGGTAGTCTGCTCCGGGTTGGGCTGCACCGGGTGTAGGAATTGCCCCCACGCTGCATTCTGCGGGAAGATAACAGACATAGTAATGAATTCCAGATTGCTGACACGGCAGTGCGGCTGCAGAGTAGATCACCTCGACAACACCAGGCCCCAGCTCCCCATAAAAAGTATGCCTTCAAACACACAGCTAAGTGCCGTGGCAGCAAAACCCAGTCAACCTAGGAGAGGTAACTACAGGGGAGAATGAGTCAGGAGCCTCTGTCCTTGTGGTGGTTTACTCTTTTCCTTTGGTTTAGTGAGCAGGTTCGCATAACTGGATTGTTGGGGTTCTGTCTTACCACCACAGAGGCTGCTTGATTCCATTACTGTCTGAAGAAGATGAGTTAAAGTGATGACCACAAAGTCGGCTTGAGGTTAAATGGTTATGATCTTAAAGTCATTCAATACTTATTTTGTTATGTCAAGGTTATTGTAATTCAGTTAGATGATACGAGAGCTGAGGATGTTGTAATAGCTTTAGATTACATATGGTGTGATCTACACATTGTAGGCCTGTCTGAGAAGCCATGGATTGTTTTGTAACGGGACTGGCCCATACAGTACTTTTCAACACAGGCAGGGGCTGCCAAGTGCTTGTGAATGGCTTTTGTTCAGGTCTCCAGTGGACTGGCCCGCCAAGCCTGAGCCGTTTTTGTCTGACAGAAACTGTAGACACAGTGCTCCCACCTACAAGAGGCTGCAGTGACTCATAGTTCAGTATCAGAGACCTTGACAGTCAGTAACAGTTCTGTACAGATAAAGTGATTACAACAGTTGGTTAGTTTGTGCATGAGAGCACCCCTTCTTTGGCTTACCTGTGAAGAGGAATCAATATACTATTATTTACCTGCTTAAATTACATAACTGAAGTAGCTTACTGTGGAGAACCTGGATAGAACGGCTTTGATATTTTTAAGAGGTTTTTTCTCCAAGCCCTTTGTGACTTAAAAGCTCCGCATGTGCTGCGTAAATTAGGTCTGGCAAGACATGAATAAAGCCCAAGTTTTGTCTTGGCGGGATGTTTTACTCTTTATACCTCAGATAAGAAAGATGAAAACAATATCCTGACAGTGCACCTTTTCTAAAGATCTACAGGAGTGAGTTATTACTGCCATGCCTTAAGATAGAAATCCAAACCACACTGTGAAAGTCCAAACATGTGGAGAAATGTTCTCGACACATTTTTAGACTTTGGGCTGAAATTCTTGCGTAAACACTGAAATTTGCTTTACTCATGGTCCACATTCTGGCACAGGCCACTTACTTTAAGGTCAAAACAAGATTCCTTGGACTTTTAAGCATGATTCCCATGCATAGGAAATCTTTTACACTATTCTGTGTTGACAGGCAATAATCAGTGCAGTTTTAGTGCTTTGCTATCAGATTGCCAGCTCTAAAGGAGAGCACAATAGCTGTTTTCTGTAAGTTATTATAAGTTAACAGAAAGTTTTTTGTTTTTTTTTTCCCCTTCAGTGCTGAGACTGCTACATCAGACCTGAAACAGCTACCAGTCCTGCCCACCAGAGTGTTAAGGGAGCACCCGTCTCTCAATTACTGGTAAGATATCTGAGATCTTGTGGTCTGAGAAAACCACAAAATGCACGAGGGTGATGAATGATCAAGTAGTTTTGGATTAGCACCAAAGAAACTTGGGGGCTGTGGTGTTGGCTGAAACCTTTCTTCACAATTTACTCTAACAAATCTGCTCACTGGTCAGCAACGCCTGGTTGAACACAGCAGTTAACTCTACTGATGAGCTTTTTTAGGTGTCATGGTTGAATGCAGACCTAGCTGCTTATTGGCAGAAGCTTTTTCCTCTGATAGGGTGACTCATTAGCGTCTGGGTCGTGTTAATTACGTTTGCTCATTAGTCCTGGAGAGCACTGGGAGGTGCTGACAGCCACAGACTGTCTGAAAGATCCCTGTCTGCCTCTTCAATCCACTTTGCTCTTGCTTATCTTGGTCACCTGCAGTCTCTGAATCTAATGTAGCAGTTTGATGTCCTAATTAAAATTACATTGTTATGGTGCATGGGTGACCACATGTACACGCCTGACGCTCTTGCTTTCTCTGTGCGTTACGTTTCAGTATGTTTGCAGTGTGGCTGTTAAGAAATGATTACAATGGGATGTGAATGTGAGGCGTTTGCAGGAGAGGTAGACGAGAGCCATTAGCAAGCCAGCAGGCCAGACTGCATTTTCTGCATGAGCAGTCAGAAAGTGTGTCGGAGAAATGGCCCTCGCACAGCAATCCCTCTGTGCCTTCAATATGCTACACTTGATGGATTATTCATTAAATGTTTTATCTATCCATTTACAGTGAGGAAAAAGTGATTGAACATTACAAGAAGCTGATAGGACTGACCAGAGGGCAAGCCATTGTTCAGTAAGTCACGAAAACAACTTTGTGTGCGTGTGCGTGTGCGTGCGTGTGTGTGTGTGTGTGCGTGTGTGTGTGCGCGTGTGCGTGTGCGCGTGTGCGTGCGTGAGACTAAAGATGATTTACAGCTGAACTTCTCTTCTGCATTACAGCAGCTTCTACGTCAGGCCTTACTCTTTAACCTAACATGTCTGCTCTGTGGTGGCTGTTGTTCTAAGAGGTGACTGTCACCATGCCAGAATGTGTCATTAATTAGAGGAGGTGCTCTTAGAGTGGGCAGTTTGCCAGCCAGCCTTGGGAGAGTGTCACTCCTACACTGTTTTTCCCAGGACTGTAATTCTGTGCAACCCTGGGTCATTTACACTCCGATGATTTCTGCCCTTGAACTGATCAATGGACTCTGTCACAGCCCTGAAATAAATCGATCAGCTTGCCACTGCAAATGATTGTGGCTTCTCAATGGCTGTAGCTTAAAACCCACTCGGCCTGTTGTATTACAGCAGCCCGATGACAGTGATGAAAGTGTAAGTGGCTGAATTCCTGTTAACCTGTTCCTCTTTCACTGAAGGTATCTGGCCCTGGTGGAGTCCCTGCCAACATATGGAGTCCATTATTACCCAGTGAAGGTAATGGCAGTGACCCGTGTCATACAGTAGCTTAACGTTAAAACAAGCTTACGTCTACATCTGATCTAAACACATCAATCTAACCCCTATTCCTACTTTTTTTTTTTTTTTTTTTTTTTTTTTTTTTTCCCCCCCTTTTTTTTTTTTTTTTTTTTTTTTTTTTTTTTT
>VOQK01008060.1:40790-78802 GCA_015052645.1 Benitochromis conjunctus | reverse complement strand
TTTCATTATGTTGAGCTTTCTTTGTCTATTAGTTATAGTGTTTGTTTTTAGTTTAGATTTTCTGTGTGGTTTATGTTAGAGTTCAGTCTTCTGGTTTCTGTCTGTTCCATAGTGTCTCTGTCTCTGTCTCAAGTCTGCGTCTGTGTTATATTTCCTGTTTTACTTTGGAAGTCCGTGTCTCATGTTAATGTATCTGGTTTTGCTTCCCTTGTCTCGTTAGCCCTGATTTGTCCCAGCTGCGTTTCCCTCCTGTCTCTCATTTCCTGATTGCTCCCTCTGTGTATTTAAGCCCTGTGTTTTCTTTGATCTGTGTTGCGATCTCCCTCATCCTATGCTGTGTGTTCTGTTATGCCTGCCTGTGAGTTATTTTGTAGTTTTAGTTTTGTTAACTTTGAGTTTTAGCATTAAAACAGTTTTTTGAGTTCAAGTTTATGCCTCTGTGAGTCTGCACTTTGGGTCCACCATTTCCTGCCTGCACACAACTCATGACAGATACCAAGAACAACCAATGACATTTGTGGAATGTGTCGTTTCCTTTAATATGTTATGTGATTAAATGTAATTAAAGCCTCAAATGCTGCATAATTTTTTATCTTTGCATACATGCCTAAATAAACAGGAGACATGAAAAACCATCTTCTTCCATCCTCCTCTTACTATAACCTATGGGGTGATAGTATCCGTCATAATGTGCTGTGTGGCAGGCAGGAGATTGGCCCTAAACGCAGTACTCACAGGATACAAGGGTGAACTAAAAGAGGCAGCTTTATTGGGCTGTAACAAAACATACTAGAAATTAAAATCCAAAAGTAGAAAACTAGAAACAAACAACGAGGAACTAGACCACTGGGAAACTAAACCAGGAAGCTACAAAACAAAACTGTGAACAGAGAACTAAAATGTTACCAGAACCAAGGAGGAGAAAACACAGCACAGAGAAGACACAACACTGAAGGAGGGAAATACAGGGCTTAAATACAGTGAAGGAAACGAGGGAATGAGACACAGGAGGAAAACACAGCTGGGAGAAATTAGACCTAACGAGACAAGGGAAGCAAAACGAGAAACACTGACATGAGACAGACTTCAAAGTAAAACAGGAAACACACGACAGGCACAGAGACACAGAAATAGCCCAAAATACAAAAACAGAAACCAAAACATTGGTAATAATAAACCAAGATGAAACAAAGATTAATAATAATGAAACAAACTAAAACACTGGGTCACTGACCCAGGACCGTGACAGTATCACTAATGTTCATCAGTTTCAGCTCTTTATTAGTTTCTTTACTACGAAGCGCTTGAGAATCTCCATGGAGAAAATGAGATACTGGGGAGAAGATAAAGGAGAGGAAACGCTCTGGAGATAGGCTAATCAGAGTCATACAACAAAGCTTCACAGGGATTTCTATATCTCGACATCTCTGAAAGAGCTGGACAGCTGAACTCTGCTGAACTACTTTAAGTACATGCTTTGTGTTTGAATTCAGGCAATGCATGAATAACATTCAGTGAATAACACTGCAGCCTCTGAAAATTGCAAGAGTTGGACAGAAGACTAATAAACGAAAACAAGACCTGACTGCACATCAACCACTTCCCTCAAAAATGATCACCTAATCATTTGTAATCACACTCATTGTTTATCTATTGGTAATAGTATCCTTTCAGCTAAAACTGGTGATTAAGATGTGCTCATATTTTGTATCAGTATGTGTCGGACTATAATAACAGCTGTGTTCAGAGGATTTGAAGTATGTAAGAAGCCTAAGAGGTAGGTATTGTCTTTTCGAATCTGAAAACACTTTGTTTGAATCATCCAGACAAACATGCTAACAATTTAGCTTAGTGAGTGTCCAGTTCACTGGACTAAGGTAAATACTCAAAAGCCTTGAATATTTATGTTTAAATGACACGACTTTGTTTACTACCACAAACCTATAGTTACAACCTGTAAAAGTGCAACTAGCGAGGGGAAGGGAATATGGATTAAAATGTGCTAATATGTAAAAAAAAAAGAAGCTTTAATTGACACGTGTGGCTAACTAGCTTATCCACAGTAATAACTTTGTTTTTTTTATTTGAAAAATATGTTTTAAGTGTGCTTTAAGTCATGTTAGACGCTGTGTTAAGAACTAAACACTGAATCTAGTACATGATTATTTAATAACCCTGATCACGACCTGACAAAGCATTACATTTGCATACAACATCTGTTTAATTTTTATTTTTCACTTGTAAAACTTAACATCCAAACAATAGCCTATAGGATAACAGCTAACATCTGTTACTTGTATGCTTTGGTCTATATCGTCTTGTTGTTATGACTCATGTAGACAGCTTTGCAACATTTCACAAGTTTATTTCAAAATGAGTCAGCCAGATGTTCTGCTAGCTTTTTGAGTGTTAGCTTAAATAGCTAGTTGGCTGTAAAAAAGATACAAAAAATGTGCCATAGATAGTTGTTGAAATTATAAAGTTAATGTTTGCAGGCTAGAAATAAGAAGCAAATATTTGCCTGACACTGAGGACACATTGTTAAGTCATTAGGAATTTTGAGCAATACAAGGAAGGAAAGGTTGACAGGTTTAGCCAAAGTAACTACGGGCAATACATTATTTGGTGAAATTTAATGTCAAAAGTGGGGTAGTCTAAATGTAACAATATGTCAGCATGTCATAACCACTAATTACATTTTGGATCAGAATATGTGAAAGCAGGTGGAAAACAGTGCTCTGAAATGTGTTTCCCCCTAAGCCCTCAGCTTTATATAACTAATGACTTTTTCTGAGTGTTAAAGTGTAATGGCACATGCTCACAGAGACAAAAGTCACTTATCAAATTCCTTAAAATAATGACACCAAAGGTCAATACCCTGGCTTCTAACTCATCCCATTGGTACAGCCCAAGAGTTTATGTTTTACGTTCACGTTTGACAGCCAACAAAAGTGATTCATCGTAAAACAGAGGCAATCTAATCTGGACATAAATCATGTACTGCTTCTGTAAAAGTAAGGAAATTAAAATGAGCTTTGAGAGATATAATGACTGTTTCTGTTCAGTGAATACTAGTCAAATGAGCTTCAACTGCTGGGGGACTTCCAAGTGGTCCAAGCCTCTGAGGCCAGAGAAGCTGCAGCAACCACAACGTGAAGGCCAGAACATGGAGTGATAGAGTATTACTAATGTTTTTCTGGCAGGCAGGAAGAATCTGTACTGGATCGAACTACATGGCTCCAAGACAGCAGCTAACTAGATCCATCTGTTCATAACATCTTCTTTCAGCTGCTCCCTTCAGGGGTCACCAGAGCTAATCATTTGCCTCCAGCTCACCCTGTTCCTTGCATCCTGCTTTGTCACACCAACCCTCTGTATGTCCTCCTTCAATACTTCCTTGATTCTTCTTTGTGGTCTTCCTCTATTCCTCCTGCCTGCCAGCTCCATATTCAACATCCTCTGTCCAATATATCCAATATCACTCATCTCCACATGTTCAAACCCTCTCAACTTTGCCCCTCTAACTGTATGTTTTGTAAAACATCCCTTTCACTCTTGCTGCTCGTTTCCTCACCCACTCCACCCTTCCTGCACTCTCTTCTTTGCCTCTCTTGTGCACTGTCCTTTGTTTTAGATGGCTGAGCCCAGGTATTTAAACTTGACTTCACCACTCGGCTCCTTGAGTCTTGACTGTTTCACCTGTCTCCCTGTTATTCACCCACATGTATTCTGTTTTGGTTCTACTGGCTTTTATTCCTCTTCTCTCCAGAGCATACATCCACCTCTCCAGGCTCTCTTCCACCTTCTCCATACTCTCACTACAGATCATAATGCCATTTGCAAACGTTATAGTCCACAGATACTCCTGCCTGACCTCATCTATCAGGCTGTCCTTCACCACTGAAAAAAGAAGGGGCTCAAAGCCATTACCTGAAGTAATGTCACCGCCACCTTGAACTCCTGACTTCTCATGCAGTGCAGTTCCTGTCTTGCCCCTTGCCCCACCCCTACCTGCTTTCTCCAGACCCGCAAAGACACATTTCAGCTCTTTCTGACCCTCTCTATACTTCCCCATCAACACCAAAGGAAACATCACATCTGTTGTAGATAGTTTGCTAGTCTGTTGCAGGCCTAACACAGAGAGGCAGACAACCATTTGCACTCCTATTCACACCTATGATAAATTTTGAATCACCAGTTTACCTAACCATTTCTGTGTTTTGGAAAGCTGTGTTTTTAACATTATGTAAAAAATTTTTTTTTATTAAATCCAGCAACACTGTGTGGAAGGCATGTTTTTATGTTCCTGCATTCTATAACTGGATTTAGCAAATGCAAAAAAATCAGTTTATTCTGATATCGGATTATGACATTTTTGACACTGGATGGTCACAATGAAGAGAAATGAAAACTTTCCTTCATGTGAATTTTCACATTCAAAGAACTACATAGTTTCTCATGAGCTCAAGTCCCAGGATGAACACAAATTAGTCGTTTCTGAGTCAGAAATCTGAACTCATTAATGTTTGGATCTCTGTACGTGCTGATGTGCACAGGAAAAACAACCTGTCGAACAATAAATCAACTACACTTAACGCTGGAGTCCTGGGATCAGCTGTCAAACTGCCAGATTTTATGTCTGTTGTAATATGTGAGCTCAAGAAAAAAATTACATCAATGTTAGATCAATGCTTAACATGAAAAGAACATTATCTTACATGTTACATGCCCATAGGAAAATGTCAAAGGATTTATAACAGGCAAATGGCTGGACTTTTGCCTCTACTAATGTTTGTTATTTTCATCACCTCAATACGGAAAATGAGTGAGAAATGTCTGTTGACTATGATGAAGCTGACAATATATATTCAACCTGCAAATGTGAAAATATTAACTTGGCCACGAATCACTACACGTGAGATGGAAAGATAACAAATCATATTGATTTAATAGATGGTACGGAGGGAATTTCACCACTACTAATTATCAACTGATCACAAAAACATATACAACATAGATGAAAAATCAAATAATTTGTGCTAGAATCCAATACTAGCTTTTTAAAGCCTTTTGATTAAGAGGTTATTAAATCCAGATGTTTGTGAATTTGCCAGAATGCACTGGCATTTTTTGGGGCAAAGTTTGGCATCTTTACATGTAGCCTAATTAACCCAGTTAATCCGAGAGCTCTTTATGCAATGTCTTTATGTAATTAATGGTAATTAAATGTAGTCAATCAACCAAGAAAGAAACAATAATTAAAGCCAAATGGGCAAAACAACATTAACAAGACAGCACGTGTTCGACGGTGCTGGCACGAAGAGTAAACAATGCAGCCAACACCCACAAGTATGCAGGACTTGGATAAATTACAATTGCATTCACAAATATAATACAAACAAAAAACTGACTGCACAAACCAGGAAGATTGGTACACTGCATTAAATTAATAGCAAGATACATGAGAATGTAGAAAGTCTAAATTAGTGTTTATTATTTTTCTAATAGTTTTTTCTTTACTTTTTTCGTTCTGTTTTGTTTCTGGCATGCCTCATTACTTTTTTAATTTGTTTTGTTCAGATACAGCAGAAAAAAAATCTCATCTGTCATCTGTGACATAAGATTTTGCTGGAAATACCTCCAATCTGGACTCCATTTATTCTTTTTCACTCGGAGACAATCATTCATGCTTCGAGGAAACTAAGCGTCTGATTCCGTCAGTGACATAACATCCTCTTCAGCAGGTTCATTTTATGGTAATGCCCAACACATGTGGACTAATGCTCCGTTTTCCCACTAATTCTTCACAAACTTTTGCTTGTTCTGGAAAGTGATTACACAGGTATGAACTGTTTGCTTTGAAGTGTAAAACAATCCCAGTCACGCGTCCAACAATAAGTCGGCCGCATGAGGTTTGTGACAGAAACACAAACAACGTTATGATTTGAAATTTCTAGCAGCCAACAGCATGTGGGCTCAGTCTGTGTTTTCTTCTCTGAAACATCAAACATCCGTGTCTCGTAAATGACGTGAGGAAAGAACTGATCTTTGACGGCTCTGTAACGGGCAGAAACAGCGTTCATGTGGCCAAGGGATCAGGATTATTTGACATGAACACCACCCCATCACTCAGCACATGCAGAACAGTCACGATGACGCAAAAAAGAAAGAAAAATATAAGCATGGAAAAAAAATGTAATGACCTTTTTCTTTCTACCTTGTGGTTTTGCTTTTGAGTTCAGGTTACCACCACAGGACTCTCATACTTATTTTGAAATCCTTTTGATGTACACTGTGAGATTACATTAAAAACAAAAGCACACCTACCAGCCTTTGAAACCATGTTCAGCTCTATGTGATTGATATCACATGAACCAAAGATGAATGAAACCCGTAAAGTTATCATGTCATAATTTATGGTTGACTTTGGAGCACACGCATCGATAGATGTGAAGTACTCAACTAAGCCTTTCATTCCTGTGACTGTGAAAGCCACACAAGATTTGAAATGATAAATTTATATATATATGTACAAAGTACATTCTTACAAAAATTAAATAATTCACAAGTTTGCTAAACATTTTTGTAAATGCAAACTTGTTTAGGCCTTACTATTTGGGATCGCTTCTTGAACCAACATGCTTTGGTTGCAATCACTTAACGATCTCCACATGTAGCCAACACTTTTCTCGTGAGCAGAGCAGATGTCTGTAATAGTTAAGATGATAACTAGAGGAATTAAATGTTGCTTCTCTGTACATAAAGATATCATCTACACGAAAAATGTAAAATATCATCATATTGGCTGGTACGCTGGACTGCAATACACTGAAAAGATTTCCAACTGTAGGAGTTCCAAAATATTTGACCTTTTTTAATGTTGTCTCTTTCTTTGTTCTATAGTTCTGTCTTTCCCTGTTTTTTGTGCTTCACAGTTACACGCAAGCGAGTGAGCCATGTGAGGTGATGACACTGACGATGTGAGTGGTGTGTTCTCCGAGCATCTGCCACCACAAAAGCAGCACAGCATTTTGGCAGAGGTGGCAGGGCAAACTTCAGATGCTCTAAAGGTTAAATATGGATAGAATCAGCTGATTTTGGTACTGCTAAACTGATCTGGATCCAGGTATCCTTCAGCATGTGTGGTGAGGGAATTTTCAATCTTGGTCAAGGCTTACAGCGTCATACTGACCTTGTTGATTTCTGCTTAATTTAAAAACAAAGCAACAAAAAACAGATGGAAAAAAAGACTCATTGGAATAATCTACAGTTTGTTATGGTACTAATTAGTGGGTAGATTACTGTACATCTAATATTCTGTTCACAGTGATGTCTATAAAACACTTAATTTGCCCGTTGAATCTTTTAGCAGCCTCTGTTCCCTTTTTTACTGTTTCTGTAGTAGTTTGCCTGCATGCATGTGTGGTCATCTAGTAACTTTAAAGCTGCAGTTACTGCTGCCAATAAGACATTAATGAAATTTACTGAAAAAAAAGAGAGAGACCTGGACTCACTTAAAGGAAGTTAATATTTTGAGGCCAAATAAAACATTCGTAGTTGTGCAACTTTTGTTATTATCATTCTTGTTCATCAAGAAGGAGAGTAGAAGAAGAGTATAACTAACTGTTTTCAAAAATATTTAAAAACTATACAAATCAGGTTAAAATAAGTTGTATGGATCAGTTCTTTGCAGCTATACTACTTGAGTTGGTACAAGCAGACAGAATGATATCACACATAACATTTTAGGCTATTTAATATTAGCTACAGACAGCTAAGTAGTGTATGAGCCCCTTGCACACTGTGGACTGGACTTGACTATCATTTTCTTGCGGTTCTCACCTGGTCTGTCTTCTCGCGCCCCCCGTTCACCCTTCTCTCCCTTGAAACCCCTTTCTCCTCGGTTACCTGAGGACAAAACAGCACATGACAACTGATTTACTGACAATGGAATTAATCATTACTTTATAGAGTTTATGTCACAGTACATGATGATTAAGCGTGATGTAGTATAGACAAAACAAAAAAGAAACAGCTGGAGGAACATTTTGTAACCAAAAAGGTTCATTGGTAACAGTCAGTAACATGATTGGGTATAAAACAGATCATCTCACAGTAGAGTTCTCAGAGTTTCTCAGAAGTAAAGATGGGCAGAAGTTCAACAATCTGCAAAAAAACCCCCTGCATCTATAAATTGTGGAACAAGAAATATATAAAATTGCAAAAACTTTGAATATCTCAGGATCTACTTTACATGATATCATCAAATGATTCTGAGAATCTGAAGAAATTTCTGTACTCAAGGGACAAGGCTGAAAATCAGTTATTGGATGCCTGTGATCTCTGAGCCCTCAAACAGCACTACATTCAAAACAGGCATGAATCTGTCGTAAAAAGCACTGCGTGGGCTCAGGAATGATTACAGTTCATTGTGCCATCCACAAATTCAATTCAATTCAATTTTATTTATATAGCGCCAAATCACAACAACAGTCGCCCCAAGTCGCTTTAAATGCAGGTTAAAGCTCCTTCATGCGAAGAAGAAGCCACATGTGAAGATCATCCAGATGCCTCTGGCTTCTCCAGCCAAAGCTCATTTAAAATGGACTGAGGCAAAGCGGAAAACTGTTCTTCTGTCAGTGAATCAAAATCTGAAATTGTTTGGAAAACATGGTGACTGCAACCTCCAGACTAAAGAGGAACGGGACCAGCTGGCTTATTATGTGCGCTCAGTTCAAAAGCCTGCGTCTCTGATGGTATGGCTGTGCATTAGAGTCTATGGAATTAGCAGCTTGAACATCTGGAAAGGCACCAACAATGCTGAAAGGTACATACAGATGTTATGGCAATATGTGCTCCTATTCAGAATTTTTTTTTTTCCACAATAGGATATTGCATATTTAAACAAGACAGTGCTAAACGTCTACTGCAGCTACAACAGCATGGCTTCATAGCAGAAGAATCCTGGTGATTACGTGGCCTCCCTGCAGTCCAGAGCAACTAAAAACATTTGGCACATCGCGAAACTCAAAACATGACAAAGAAGGCCTAAGACTGTTGTGTAGCTAGAAATGGATATCAGACAAGTATGGGACAACATTCCTCCCTCAAAAGTTCAGCAGTTGTTTTTTGGGTTATGTGATTTTCAGCAAAACTGAGTGATATCTGTCATATTTTCATCCTGCTACACACAAAATAACAGAAACCAGAGATGTAAGCTTAGGAAATATTCACGAATAACTGAAACTTGTGAAAATTGTAACAAAAAATCAAATAATTTTCAGTGTTTTCTGTCAAATTTTGATTTAGTAAAAAGGGAAGGAGAGTTGTCTGTATCATAATATCCAACAAAATCCTGATTAAAGTTAGAAGGGAAGCAAGCTATGCATAAACTGAACACAACCAAGCCTGAGTTACATACGGTGCCAACCGCAGTGTAGCACAAAACGGGGCAGAAATGAGGTGAAAAAACAAGCAGGACCAAGAGCCAGAACCCTCAGAGATGAGAGCAGCTCAACCACTGAGAGGTTTTAAAACATCTAAACCTTTTCTTCACCTCGCAACCATTTCCTCTCATTTGTATATTTTTAGCCAATGTCTCTTAAATCGTGCGCCCTGTAATTGGCTTCTCATACATGTGGCTACGCCCAGAATCCTGTTAAATTCTAAAAGTTGTGGCGTACGAGTGAATATTAATGCAGAAGAGCTGAAAAACAGAATGAAAATGCACCGAAAAGTGTCTTTTTAAGGTAATTGCTTAAGGTATTATAACATGGATGGAAAAGTTAATGGGACACAAAACAGCGACATCACTGCAAGCAAAAATCCTTTTGCATCTGTGGTTTGCGTAAAATTACAGTACATTTGCGCACGACACCTCTCCCCAATCAGAAGCTTGGATACGACTACTTCTGATTTGTTTTCATTTCAAAATATAATGTTATTCCAAATTCCCATGAATTAGCCATCCAAAGCTGGAGAGCATTTCTGTTTCAGTGCCAGTTGCTAACTCTCAGCCGTGAGCTTTTAAAACCACAAGTCTGCTTTTGTCATGAAGCTACGAGAGGATCAGCTTTGAGTGGGCACTTATCCCACCTTTAATTTGACCACAGTGTAGGTGCAAGCCGTGGTGGTCCTCAGCCACATGTGTTACAGCCTGTGTGTGTGTCTAAGCAGGGCAGCTAACACACCCTGCGCGTGACGTCCTCAGCTGTCAGCGTCACCTCTGTCATGACCACATCCTTAACAACTAAATAACACTGCAGGGAAAACCTAAACACAGCGGTGGGCTACTGGTGAGCCACAAGAGACAACAGATGCATCTGATTTAAACCCTCACTGAGTAATTTTGTATACTGGTGGTCCTGAAAGGCAGCAAAGGGTAAGATGAGGGCAATTTTTGTAAGGTAATTTGAAGCCTTAGTACAAATATTTATGGGAACCCTCAAGATACACCGTCATAACTTCGATTAGCATCAAACTTTTCATCTAGTGCCAACAGCAAGTAAATTCTTAATTTATATTTTGGCTTATGAATAAATGCCTTTAATGAAAAAACAAATGAGCCTCAGGTGTATTTACTATTTTGTGGTAATGGACAAATTAAAGCGTTCCAGTGTGCTAAACCAAAATGGTTCACTGTCACAGCTACACAACACGTACTAAAGATCAGTATATTCTTTATCACTGCATGCCAGTGAGTAATGGCTCTAGAATAATATTTATGATCCACGTGACCCATAGTGGATTTCATTTTTTTTGTCATAATGTTAAAATGTTAGATGTTCATATCAACCCTGAAGGGTCCCTATCAATAAAACTCTGAAGCATAGTGAGAACTGGCCGGTGGGTTAAGGTGCAGGTGCATGGTGCATTTGAATAACATGGCATTCCCGTAAGGTTAATTCCATGGTACAAATGCCATGATCCCAGCAAAAATGCCTTAAAGAAACCCTGACTTAATCGTGTGCAGGGCTCATGTGGTAAAGTTTTACTAAAAAGTACTTTAAATGGTCAACTGAGGTGAAAGGTGTTATATAAGCACCTTTAAACTCTTTTCATTTGTATGACTAAAGTCTCATTTGCTGTACGGTGAACTTACAGTAACATATCGGACTGTTAAAAGCATTATGTCTGACTGCCCCTTATGTCAGCCTTATAAACCACGTGATGCACAGTTAGCAAAGTAGCATGAGAAGTGAGCACCAGACCAACAGGATCCGAGTTTAAGTCAACCATGTGGTATACATTTTTCCCTCTTACTAGAAAGTCTAACAGAGGCCTCTAGGTAATATTCAATGAGTTGAAGTTGCATCTCAACACTGGCTCAACTTTCCTGTTGGAACTTTTTTTTTTTTCTCACAGTGATTCAACATTGAGAAAAAAACAGGGAAGATGTTATTATGCATTAATATTACTTTTTAAATTATCTTTTGATATGGAAGTTAAACATTTTTGGGCATTATAGACTAATAAAAATCATTAGGTTACTTACATATAAGCCTGAAACAAGGCCAAAAGTTTCAAACTTATAAGGTAAGCTTGTAATAGTCAGGCCTCCACCTGCTCTTAATGCGAGGTTTCTGTTTATTTAATCGTATGATCAGTTAACAACAGCTCTTTACCAATTTTGGCCAGCTGTAAATCTGAAAAGGTAAAACAGTGTGAGAGCGACAGAGTGTCAAAAATAGCATCTAGCTTATTAAAAAACATTAGACTGTAAAGACCCAAATGGTTTTCCTTAAGTGTTGGTAGAAACCAAAGAAGAGTTGAAAGAAGTTGCTCTCCAGGGGCCAGATGAATGCTAAAATCTGTCTGCTTTATGTGTTAAACAGTTTGCTAACACGTTAGCAGTAACCACTTCACAATGTCACAGCATTTCAGAGTTCTCAGTTTTTTACTGTCCCCCAGTGGCTAAAAAAAGTCCAGCTTTACGCACCCAGAAATAACAGAATATTGTCAGCAACCACAACTGATCTGACAACCAAAGGAACAGCCAACACCTTCTGCAGTCCCTATATATTCTTCCCACCATTCATCTATAAAAAAAACCATGAGACTTCACAGTGCTGTTTTTACAAGCTTTTTGTTTTCCCTCCTCCCTCCTGGATGACTGTCTTGCGCTGGGCCCCATTCATACCAGAGTCTCTCCAAAGCCTTCCTCCTTCACTGGTCTGTTAAATCGAAAACCCCACCACAGACGGGTAAAGCAGAAATACACACTGCTAGAAACTACCAGGGTCTAGATGTGAACGTTCCTGTGTCCTTCACTTTACCTTAAGTTTTGTTTTTTTCTGTGTAAAATGCTTATTGATGTGATGTTCTGTATTGCTCGCTACATAACTAACTTGTCAATCGAATGATGCAGACAATGCCAGAGTTTTTGTGGGTGACACTCTTTTCATGCCCGCTTGGTCATAATGGATGTAAAGCGAGTTTCCTTGTGTTTCTTCTAATTGCTTCAATCAGGCTTATGTCATGCTATTAAAATACATGACATGATTAGCAATAAATGATAATTTCCTCTACTTCTGATACATTTGATTCAAGACATGAGTGACAGGCAGTGGTAAAATATGATGCTCTATCTGTATAAGAACAGCTTTTATGAAACCAATGTTTGAAGTAAAATTCTGTGACTTTATAGGGTCACTTTTTACAGTAAAACACTAGTGGAATGTGTCTGCTGTCACTACAGATACATTATATTAAAGAGACATCATATAATAAGGAGATGTCGCACTCTAATTATCCTGAAATCTATGGAAAAACAAATAATGGAAGAATTTTTCTAATCCAATATGACTGTTGATTTCGTTCTCTGACTAAAGTTTGTTTACATCTTCTTCTGCTAATACTTTTGGTGTGCCCCTAAGGCAGGGGTGGGGGAACTCGAGGCCTCAAGGGCCGGTGTCCTGCAGTTTTTAGATGTGTCCTTGATCCAACACAGCTGCTTTAAATGGCTAAATGACCTCCTCAACATGTCTTGAAGTTCTCCAGAGGCCTGGTAATGAACTAATCATTTGATGCAGGTGTGTTGACCCAGCGTGATATCTATAACCTGCAGGACACCGGTGGAGTTCCCCACCCCTGCCTTAAGGAGTCACCACAGCATTTCCCTAGCATCCTCTTTCATATGGCCTCCTTCACTATATCCATGAATCTTCTCTCTTGTTTTACTTTTTTCCTCCTGTCTTGTATCACCATCGTTAATATCATTTGTCCATATGTCCAAATCATCTCAGACTAGCCTCTCTTTGTCTCCAAAGTGCCCAACCTGAGCTGTCCCTCTGATATACTCTTGTCCACCCCTAATAAAAACTTGATCTTCTTCTCATTGTTTATTTAAATAATGCTACCAATGAAGTTCCTGAGTAAATACCCAGAGCTGTTTCAAGAAGGCTTCCAAATGCCAAGACTGCTTCTAGTAGGACTTTTACATTAGGAAGTCTTCCAGAATCTTTTTCTTACGCATGATTTATGTTTCCATCAATTGTAGAGAGCTACGTTACCTTTTGGTTATGCATTAACAACGTTACCCAACTGCAATTGAGAGTAAAAACAAACAAACAAGGACCCAAACACAGTGACACCAAATATTTAAAATCTGAAATGAACTGAACTTGATTTAAAGAACTGAAGGTAGATCTACTTGATTGCCACTAAGCATATCCATTATCTGTATCACTATTGTGTTGCATTGTGGTATATTCAAGCTGATGAAGTGTCCAATGCTTGCAAACTCCAGTTTTCTACCTGGAATTAGTCAGCACCTTGAGTGTCATGGTGGAGCAGTGGTTAGCACAGTCACCTCACAGCAAGAAGATCTGAATTTTGAAGATCAGAATATCTTTAGGCCCTTCCTTTTTTCCTTTCTGCAATGAAACTTTTCTGCAAACTTTTTCTCTTAACTGATTTTCCGCACAATAGCTAGCTAGCACCTCGATACAAAGAGAAGACAACGAAATTTAATAGCTATTTTTACTGTTCCTGCAGTTCACTACAAGGAACAGAAGCATGATGGGTTTCCTAACAACGGGGTCTGTTAGTAGACCCACATCATGACCCTTCTGCCATCAGATATTTGAATTTTGTCTCATTTTGTCTCATTCTCCTGGTGCTTTAGCCATCTTTCTTCTAATAAACACAATAAAAACAGTCTTTTATTTGTATGAAATGAGCACGAAAAGGCACATTACTCTACAATATGTAAAAATGCCTAAAAAAAAAAGGAGAGTTGAGTCATAACAGCTAAGTGCAGGAGACAACAGGTCCAAGATTTCAAGAGCTACCAGCCAACATTTGGACTGTGGGACTTAACACTGGACAATTCAGCCAAGCCCAGCTCTGATTGGCAACAGCTGTTGGCTAAAGACACATTACACGCATACATACACAGTGACATGTCCACACAAGAAACGCACAGACTGCAGTGCCTTATCATATTAGTCACGGCTATGATTAATTCAGAGCTGTGTTTATGTCAGTGTGTTTTTGTTATCATTGGCGCTGTCCACCTCCCCGATGTTAGAAAGGAAACATCAACACGGGGTTTATGTAGATTCAGACAGATGATGAGAGAGGATAAAGAAAGCAAACAAGAAATAATGACATAATGGACACTATCCAACCTTAAAGGTGGCATTTATCATTGTTCTCACATCGTGGAAAACATGTAAAAACATTTACAGAGCGGAATGGAAAACTACTGGTAAATTCCCACACTGTATATAGTGATACACTGAGCAGTCAGACAATATTAGTTCTTCATTACGGATTTTGCCACATATAAAATATGACCCTATTATAATGATAAAGCTGTGTGGGCTCTATACAAAAGTACCTTTAAATATATTATTCGACTTTCCGTGTCAGAGTGTGGTTGAAATTTGTTTAAGTGCATGCTTCTTCGATCTTAATTTCCATGGTAGATTTGGAGGGGTTGTATCATGACAACATGATGGATGGGGGCAGTAAGAAAAACTGTCTGGATTAGTGCATACTGGAAAATGAATACGTACACACAGGCATCAACAAGTTTTCCTCTCTTTTTCTGACCGTTGTTCCATTGCACCTCACAATATAGAAATATTTTTGCTTTCCAGCTGTTTAGTTGATAATCGTGGTTTATGGTAACATCCAATAAATTCTTGCATTTCATTGAATGGAAAACCTATTAGATAAGTAGAGACAGGTGTTTCGCTTGCATAAATGGGAGAGGATAAGCAAATATAGCTCCCATGGCTAAAGACAAAAAGCAAACAGTAGCACCTGTTAGTGATGTAAGAAGTGTTGTGTTCCTGATAAATCCCGGGAAGGAATTTTTTCAAGGACATAAAAGTCAACATGTCATAGAGTCATCTGAGGTCTTTCAGTGGGCGAGTGTTGATAAGATTCATTTGTGATTTACTCAAGACTGCAGGGAAAAAAAAAGGATATCCGTACTGATGAGCTGCTGTGTGAGAGAATGACTAACTTATTTTAATGTGGCTACTGCTGTTGCTCCATAACTGGCTACATAATTGGTGTAATTGTTGCAAAGCAAAGATTGCACGTTTTGTGGATGGACTAGAGGGAACCGATTAACCAACAGAGAGCAAGAAGCAGAAAAAACCTGCTGATAAGCCAACAAGTTTTACTCTATAGGAATAATTTTACAATAAAATCGAAGGAAAATCGATCTTCTTCCAAACAACGTCTTTTTAAAAGCAGACAGACTTATGCTGGCTGATCTGTAGACATTTGACTAAGAGTGCCATTTAACTACTCTTGCAGAAATGACTTCTTTTGACTCACTTTTTAAACAAAGGCAGGAACTCAAATAAACACAGATCCGCAGAGCAAATGTTCAGGATGCTCAGGGTTTGTAAACCAGGTTGAACCAGTTATGATTTGGATTTTAAAAGCTGCTTTGAGAGAGGAGCGCCAAGCCTGTTTCAAAGAAAGTGAAAGTTGATTACAACCACACAGAATCGCCATGGTAACGTTTGCTTTTGGTGACGGCTGCTTCACTGACACAGCTATAAAAACTGGGGAGGTATGGTGGGTTTGAACGTCACCATCCAGGTGTTTGATTTGAACCTTTCCGCCTATGATTTGTGGATACTTGCCTATGTTTTCTTTCTGTGTCATGCTTGGAATAAACTTTTACACACATTCATTTTTTTTTAGCCGGCCTATTAACCTCAACCTTTTTCAAGCCCTCAAGAACAGACCAGTTTAACAGTAGCAACAATTCACCACAAGTGTTTTTAATTATACTGTGATCAGAGTGGCTCTGTAGTAGAGTGGTTTTCGCATTTATCAAACAAGCAAAAGCTCCCTGGTTAGAAAAAAACACTTTTTTCTATACTTAAACATACATGGGGGCATCAGGGGCCACTTGATACTTTGATATGTAGATTGAAGTAGTCAGTGACATCTATCCAATGACCTTCTGACTGGTATATGACCCTCTCTAGCTCCTGAACCACTGTCACCTGCGAAGGGATGGTAACTTTGTAGCAGCTCCGTATTGTATGCTCTTGCTTTTCCAGTACTTGTCTTTCTCATATTTGCATGCATAAATATCGGTGAGCTTTTAGGACCAGGCCAGGTTAAATTGGTATTAAACTCCAAACTTTATTAGTATCACGGCTCTCACCACAAACGTACCTTTAGGCCCGACGGGTCCAATGTCTCCTTTTTCTCCCGGCAGACCATCAACCCCACCAGACCCTTTCATTCCCCGAGGACCCTGGTTGCCTTTTTCTCCGGTCAATCCTGAGACACAAACAGACAATCATGAAAAAAACCTGCCTGCATTTTGCAACCGCCATTCTAACAAAGCCAGATCCCACACATATGGACTATTTTGTACACTTTCTTCTGTTACTGGCAGCCAGAATGGAGCTACTGAGTCAACAGACAGGCAAACTTGATGACACACTGATTCTTCAGCTTGCAGATCTGTACTGCAATCCATGTGGAAAAACAAAAGATGTGGAAGAATGGATGAGGATGAAAAGGGTTGTAAAGGAGGAGAGTGAAGATTTTATTGCTTGAGTGTCAACGCTAACTGAACTAGACCGTAACATAGTTGATCTAATCATGGTTTTCATTAGCTGTAATGTGGATCTGTGGTGTAGATAAACAATTACTGAATTTCTGTTAGCGTCCATTCATCAGATCTCCCAGTCCTCTCTATGCCATTCCAACGCAGCAAACAAACTCTATATTATTCTTTAAAGCGTATTAAGGTTTTGGAAGTCCTGTTAATATTAGTCCTGCTCATGTTCCACCACCTGGAACACACGAAAAACATCTTTTGTTTTGCTCCTAAAAATTATCCACTCAATACCCCGTAGCACACAATGAGAACATTTGTTTAGAGTAAGCACAGTGAAACGTCTCAAAATTAGTGTGGTAACGAGTTATTGATTACACCGCTGAGGTAAGAGAAATCTTTTAAAAATGTCGCCGCGTTCTGACATGCTCTGATTACACTGTTGTGACTATTCAGAAACAAGAATAAAATAATTAGGCCGGCTGCATTAGAGCCAGGAACGCAAAATAAACCGATGATGGATGAGGCCGTATAACTCGGTTCAACTCAAAAACCCCACTGGGAAAATGCTATCTATCATAATTGGGATCCAGGGCAGAAATGTTCTTGGTGTTCTGCAGGCGAGTCCAACTGGACTGCTCCACATGTCAAGCAGGACGGAGGCTGGATGTGATGACAGATTCCTTTGGCTTCAGTGCAAGTGGAGCAACAGAACTCCATGTAGTGCAACATAAACACATTGTGTTGATCTGGGTTATTCCACTTGACTATTCTTTTGAGCACTGGAAGCAACAGTCAACATAAAATAATCAGATAACCTAAACTAACATTGTTAGGGTCATTAATTAGAACAATAGGACTATTTGTAAAGGAATGCATCACGATTCTGCAGAATTATTATGTAACTATTGTGTTTTACAGACTAAACTTTCTTTCCCACACCAGAATGTCACTGCGTACTTTCCCCAAATGTAAGTAAGTTTTATGTAATGTATTTTCAATACCTTTACAGTTAGAAAGTAACAGTACTCAGATACAGATCTGATCGAAGAAGCAAGAATATTTATCAGAAGTAAAAAAAATTCTCCTGGTGGAAGAACAGCCTCAGAATTGGACCTGTAAGGTTGTGTGGTTGACTTTCTTCTTGGTAAGCACAGTAAAACTGTTCAAATCTGATGATAGTGTTAAAAGATATATAACTTGGTTTATAAGAGACACGCCAACAGACAAGTAAAAGCATTTCACGCCGTGTTGCACACGGAGTCCTCAGTGTGTTTGAACATTTCAACACAATAAGTGTAATGGCAAACACAACTGAACTGAGATTCAAGGTTATGGGAAGTTTCAGTTTACAAGACACCAAGTTCCTGTAAAGAGCTAATGTGTGTAATGGGATTCATAAAGACTTGACAGTTTATGTCACATGCATATAAAATATTAATTTTCATAGTAAATAGAGAGAGAAAACTGTGTGTTTTAGGAGTGTTTGGTGACCATAGACTACAGGCCACTGGTTTGTCTATTTTGTCAAGATCTTCTCTAGTTTTTCAGGACTGTGTGCGTGCTAGAGTAGTAGTCATAATGCATCAATCAGAAGTTGTTCAAAATAAATTTTAAGCTTGAAGCTGACTTAAGTTTATCGTATATATTTTGTTTTTGATAATAATCCACACCATCTTGTGAATAAAAATCCAGCCACTCATTTTTGTTCTTAAAAGTAAATTATTTCACACAGATAACACATCAAATGTTTGGCTTGAGTAAATCTTAAATTTTAAGGAAAAAAAAGTCACTTCCTGTTTGATGGCAGTAACGTGTAAGTAAGTGGTATTAAAAAAAAAACAGATGCAGGAATTATTCTTGAAATGGCACATGTCCTCAGTTTGAACGTTTGATTTGTTTTCTGTATTTTATTGTTAATAAAATGTAGGTTTATGTCACTTGCAAACCACTGCATTCTGATTTTATTTTCTTTTTACACAGCATTGCACTTTTAGGGAATTACAATAATTTGTATACAACTCCATCTCCAAATACAAAACTGTCATTCATGACAGTTAAAATGTATGACCAATATTAAATTGTGGAGTTTTTGTTTTTTTGTGGGTTTTTTTTACTGCTAACATTAACAAAGGCTGATTGACAGTCATCTTGTCTAATTGGTAGTCAGTGACTGCAAAGCATGAAGGAAGGAAGTAACGTGTCAGCAAAGTCCCGCAGCGGGAGGCAGAAAATGTATTCAGCAGGTTTGTTAGACATCAGGGATGCAAAGAGCCTGCTTTGGTAAGAAACACTGCATGTAAAGTTAACTGTCCTCTCTTTTAATTGGTGAAGATGTTCCCACGCTGTTTTGGTCTGTTCAGGTTGGATTTTTATAGTCTTTTGTAGGTGCCTTTGTGTTTATGTTTGTATTTATTTAAAAAAAAGAAAATGCCTATTATCATGCATGCACATATGTCCGATTTAGCCACACAGGCTAATTTTCATCTATTGTCTCTGGCAGGTTGATGGCATATTCAATTAATTAAGAAAAGCAAACCTTGAGAAGCATGTGAACATAAGTAAAAGACAAAAACACATGCTCCTATAACAGATTAAATTGTGTAAAAATGATTGTATGTAGTAGGATGGTATATTTTCTCAGTTGACCAGTTTTCATATTTGGTCAAAACCACCTGCAAAGCCACAGACTGTATTGCTAAGCTCTCATCCTGTCTTCATGTCTTTTGACTATTAAATTTGAATTAATATGTTCTATTTTACGCTGTACATCGTACTATAATAGCTTAGACTAATTTGGGGTGGTCTGGTTTGACTTTGTTGGTTGTTAGAAATGTTAATAATTTAAGGAAAACCGCTTTAATGGAGTCCAACAAAAACTGCTGAACCCAAACAGACTTGCTGCCAGTGACTGTTTTGATTACAAACCATCTCTCCTCTAAAAAGCCTTCTTTCACTGATGTTAACATTGGGGGTTGTATTATTCTGTCTTTGTTTCGGTCTTGCAGAGGGTTTGGTTCCATTCCCTTTGCTAGATTTTTACAAAAGGTGGGCCTTTTTAAACACTCAAGTTAGCAATACTTTTTATTCACTTTTTCCTGGAACTTTGGGCTGAGATGGGAGGGGGGTTCCCCTTTCAGCAGGAAGATAATGCTTCTTGGAAATGTTCATTTTCAGCCAGGGAATGTGGATGGATGATGACAGGAGACGACCTGAGGGGTGATGATTCAAGGGGTACCAAGCTGAAGGGGGGACCCAGAACATCTGGAATCATGCGGTTGTTGTTTGTATCATACCATATCTCTGAAAAATAGCCATGTCATGTTTCTGAGGTGCTGACTGTGAATGCATGAAGGTTTCAGCTGTAGTTTTCGGGGAATTACCTGCAAGACTAAGACGGATGACACGTCTCCCTGGTCCTGTGTAAAAATAAATCCCCACCCAAAGTCTGCACTTTGTTTTCTTAAGCAGCTTTATATGACCTTTAATTCTTTCCACTCACAGTGTTATTAATGCAACTGCATGTTACACAAGCAGAGGGAGCTTAAGAGCAGAAATTGTCTAATTTTTCATTTTTCCTGCCACTCAAACATAAATCCTGGTATTCAGAAAAAGGAGGCTTGTATCTCCTAAATTTGAGATATTCACATACATAGTTCAGCTATATTTTATAGCTCATATGTTTTGTGGAACCTTTCAAAAATTCACGCCAAAACCCTCCTTTCTTTTTTGTGTTCAGATCATTTGTATTAGTTTGTGTCTTCCAAAGCTGGAAAACTACATCAACTCCCACAAGTTAAGCAGATCAGGATGAAGGTTTGGAGTATTGTAGCATTAAAATCCAGTTATTTATATTTTTACTTTAAAAGATAAAAAATAGATAAGTTTATTTTAACTAGATAACATAAACTTAACATATCTTTATGAGGGAAACATTTTTTTTTTACCTGCTTTTGTTCACAGACGTGTTTAAATGTCTTTTTAATATCCTGAAATAATCACATTCTGAGCTGCTATTTGTTTAATTAAAACTTAAACAGTTCAAATGAATATACAACATGTGCTTTTAGGGTGAGTTTATCAATCCGACTCAGGCTAGAAACGTCTTATGCAGAGAAAACTGGTCAAGACAAAAGGATATAAAAAATGTAGGAATATAATAATATTCATCCTTTTACAGACTAACATTCTATTGGAGCAGAAAACTGGTAACTTCACTATGAATATATTTCTCAGTAAATGACTGGTTGTTCTCACCTCTCAAGCCAGTCAGACCAGGAACCCCAGGGGCCCCCAATTCTCCAGTGTCCCCCTTCTCTCCCTTAGGCCCTGGAGGTCCTATATAAAGAAGAAAAAATGACATGTTATGTAATAAATAATTTGAATGCTGCACGGCAACTTGTCATCAATAGAATTAACAATTCTTTAAAGCTGGTTATGACTTAGACTCTCTTTTTCCCCCATTATAATCCCATTTAAAACAGAAATATTTTGTAACAATGTTGAGTCAGAAACATAGATTTAGGTTGTATAAATTATAATGTCTTGCATGTTGTGTCTATTTCTGTTGCTTTACTATAAGACATAGCAGAACTTTAAAACATGCAAATGAAAATAAATCACCTGATCAAAAATGGGCTGTTATGTTGAGGTCTGAAAAAAGGCTACAAATAACTGTTTTATTGACGACCTGCTGAGGAAAAGTCGTTTCTTAGAGATTAAATAAGAGCTTTTTGATTTATAGACAGTACATCAGGGTCAATTATACATTAAAAGTATACTTAATGGTGCCTTTATTATTATTATCTAGCATGTTGGGTGAGTAACATATAGATTATCCCCTGAAAAGGTAATACATGGGACCAGACCTTTAATCCAGGCAGGTAATAACTTTATCCATGTCACAAAACTCTAGAAGTCTTTATATTTTTTATAGATCTGTCTACACAGCCTATTTGCCAGATATGTCACAAAAATGGACATATCTGGCAAATGAAGGCCAAAGTGGGTCTTACAACTGGGCTAGGGCTTCGGTCCAAGCATTTGTTATACTTGGAGGACTCCAGAGACTGAGTGAGAAAAGTCAAATAAAGAGAGAAGGAGAGCAAGAGGAGAGATCTGGCTACGATGAGAACCACATGTTAAACAAGGTGCACCACAACTTGACTTGTGGGAAAGCTTAGAAATTTGAGGACCTGTTAGTGTCCTGTGGTTCTGATCCTTCACGACTCTAATTTGCAGATTTCTGATTTAGAGAATAGGTCTGAGCTGCAAAAACACTGTCAGAAAATCCTCAGTTAGTGGGTTGAGGATTTTGTATTTTTTGTCCCTCAATTATCACAAAGTGCTATACAAAATAAAACAAAATACATCAATTACAAGAGTATGAATGGAAAAAAACTAAATAAAAGCAAGCCTTCACATGTTAGTCTTAGGATCTGTGGACACTGTTGATACCTTCAAAAAGAAGTTTAGGTCCAATGGAAGCAAGTTCCATAACTTGGGAGTCACGATCTCAAAACTTTTCTTTTTTTGTCCTTAACCTGGACGTAGGTACAACCAACAAGCACTGAGAAACCTAGTAGTTACATATAGATGTAGCAGTTCACTAATATAGGGAGGGATCTGAATGTGATCCCCGAAATCTTAAACTGAATCCTAAACATTAATATAAAGAGGTCAGAATCAGTGTCACGTGGAAGCTTTTGGTGCACCTGGTGAGAAGCCTTGCAGCAGCATTCTGGACTATTTCACTAAGTGATCCAGGGATGATTTTCTCAGGCATAGGAATAACGAATTACAATAATCAGGCCATGATGAAATAAAAGCATGTGTAATCAGAATATACTTAACCTTGCCAATGCTCTGCAGATGATAAAAACACATTTGTACAATACAGCCAACATTCTTATCAAAACTCAATGCCTGATCAAAAGTAACACCCAGATTTCTCACAGTCAGGAGAAAATGAAGATGAAATGGGTCCAAATTTCTCAATAACTGTGGAAATGAAGTTGTCGGGGGTACAGATAAGAACCTCCGTTCTTATGTTAGTATTTAAAGACAGATGTTTGGCTGCCATCTCGTTCTTTATAACATGGATGCAGTCCTGAGGACAGAAAATTTGGCTACATTCTGGGGTTTAAATTAAATGTACAACTGGATATTATCTGTGTAACAATGAGATGCCTTCAGAGGTATTCAGAATGGAAGCATATACAAAGCAAACAAGATAGACCTCAGAACCGAACATTGGGTCGCACCACAAAGTAAAGTTACAGGAGTGGAAACTAAATTAGAAGAAGTAACTGAAAAGCTCTTGATATGTTCTAATATATTAAGAGCTAAAGTCTCTTAATTAGAATATCATTATCAGCAAAGTCAAACGTGGCCAAAGAGTCCACTGTGTGGCTTTTTAAATTGCGAAGGAAGGAATCTACCAAGTGGACATAAATAATTTAGAAGGTGATGTGTCAAGAAAAGGTTTAAGGTGTCATTTCTTTTGTCAAAATAGTGACAACCCAACCCTACTTCAGCCTTAGGCAATCAGAGTACAGTCCTGTTAAAGGAGGTCAGAAGCAGCCCAGTGAAAGTGCAATGTTCAGAGAAACTGCAAAACCCCACAATCTACATCTCTGACACTACAGGCCTCAGTTAGCATGTTAAATGTTAAAGTTCATGACAGTAAAATTAAGTCAAATTATGGCTGATTTGGAAGAGTTGCCAGAAGAAAACCAAAGTGGAGATCCATTATGCATGGCACAGCCTATCAGCACATAGTTCATGTCAGCATGGCGGTGGAGTGAATAAGATTTGAGCTTGTTGCGCAACCACAGGACACAGTCACTGAGTTGATCTTGAACTCTTCTGCATGCCAAAGAACTCTAGAGTCAAATGTGATGCCAACTGTCCGTCACCTAAAGTCTGGCCCAAACTGGGTCCAGCAACAGGACAATGATCCCAAGCATAGCAAGAAATCGACAACAAAATGACTGAAAGATAAAAAAGAATCAAGGTTGCAATGGCCCAATATCCAGACCTCCACTCTGAAAATAGGGATAGCAGGACCTTCAGAGAGCTGAGCATAAACTGATGCTGCACTGGCAATGAACTGAAGCAACATTTTAAAGATGCGACAGACTGATAAAGTCATACAGAAAACGATAATTTCACTGTATAGAGTCTTGTGAAAATCTTTTCCACATGACTCAGACACATTAAGTACATTTTTGCCTTTCCAGGGCTAGGGTGGGTTAAGTTTAGGTTTATTACATATGATGGCCCAGACCTCATAGGGATAGAATAATTTGCGGCTAGTAAGCAATAAATCAATACATTTGAAAGGAAGTACATCCGAGCAGGATATGCTGCTCATGTCTGAATCCCTATCACATTCACTCATAGTAACAAAAATGCACTGACACCAGCCAACAGGCTTTTGGCATTTAAGCCTAATCTTTTGAGAAGACATTTTACCCTGGTGGTCTGTAAAGTTTGTTTAAGCAGAGCTTCACATTATTAATCTTCTGGCTCTCAGAGACACCAGTCAGCTGACAGGGTTTCAACAATAACAAGCCCAGTGGCCCCTCCAGGATCAGCCTGAAAACATCTGACAGCTCGGTCCAAGAATACAATTCCAGTGAAGAGTTCAGGCGCCTCCGTCCAACATCCAGTCTTGTTACAAATCTGAAGTGTGGCGCAACAGCTCGCTTTTGTTTTGTCTGCACATGTGCAGTCCAGAAAAAAATCATCAATTTACTACAATAATAAAGGACACAAGGCATCACCTGTGTTGATGTCAGTTGAGAATAGAGGATGTTGTAGCAAAGAACAGACAGATCTGTGGGCAGAAAGTGGCTGCATGGATGTAAGTGGATGGGATTATTTTTTTAAGAAGTGACTCATCCTGATGGAGGCCTTAGAGCCAACATGTTTCAACACAGTGTCTCAGCTATTGAACAGTGATACTACTCTGATACCGTAAAAACTATATGTGAATTTAAGTATAAATAATGAGCCTTCTGTATTTGTTCCCACGCTTGCTTTATGTTGAACATTAATTGAAGGAAACAAGGAACTCGACCTGGGAATTTCTTTCATCACACTTTTCATCAAGAATATGTAGCTTCATCAATTGTATCATTCCTACTTTATCTGGAACACATGTTTAGTACACTGGCCTTGGAGGACAAAGTAAGAGGGGAAAAAATTAGAAAAGGAAACAAGATCTTAATCGAACACACAGGAAAAAACAAACAACGCAAAAAGATTTGGCTGACATTTTTTGATTGGCTGCAATTTTGGCACATTGCCACAGAGCTTATGTATTTATATAGATTAAAACACACGCACGCACGCACGCACACACACACACACACACACACACACACACACACACACACACACACAAAATCCCCAACAACAACTAACCATTCAGATCCCGAGTACGTTTATCCAATGCTGGACAACATCTATTGACATGCTGAGGAAAACAGTCTTTTGGTAATCTATTGCTAGCTAAAATTTGCCTATAAAAGCAACAATCAAAGTTAACATCTCTGTTAAAATAATAATGTAATCAATTATACTGCAGATACCAGCGGTCACTTGTAGTGATAAATCTACTGACAATAATCACCTTAATCTCACTTTTAAACATCATAAAAAAAAAGTTGTAGCTCAGAGTTTGATGCTTAGTCCAAATATAGTAACTTAATATTGTCTTTTGTGACTTTTTCCACTAATTTATTCTCAAATTTTGAGTTGCTTGTTATTGAAAGGTGCTACAAATAAATTTACATTGCATTAAAATATGATAACCTTTCCTCTTTGGCTGCACAATCAAACTTCTAATTTCCCAGGTGGAAAATTATGTAGCGAAAGATAAGTGAGTAGATAAGTGTACATATGCATAATGCACACTAACATTCTTTGTACGGGTAGGATTGAGACTACTACAGACTTTGTATTGAGTTTAAACTGGTGTACCTAATACAATGACTACATTATATAGAGTACCAGCACCTCAGAAAACAGTGAGTCACATTATTATGGCTTTTACAAATGACTTCCCATTGGTGGTGGTGTCCTTAAGCAACCGCGTGTGGGGCTGTTCAGGAATAGCAGCAAAGATCCACACACACATTGACAGAGTGAAGTTAAATAGGCAACATGTGAAAACACACAAAGATACATGCACACTGCTGTCACAGTGAATGATAGTTATGAAACCCGAGTAGACAACGCTTGCTTCATGCCAATTAAACACTGGCACAGCTGGAATACATGGTAACATACACGGAGACGGAGAGCGGAGAAAAGCTGTAATGTAAAAGCAAGAGAAGAGGGATTAGGAACGAAAACATGGAAAATAACGTCAAAAAACAAAAAGGGAGGAAAGTACCGCTGTTGAAGGGCACAGACAGGCTGTTATAGAGTTATGTCATTGCACCAATCTTAGAATATTTTCTTTATAATCCTGAGACATATGTTTCCATTATTTTTGTTTAGATCTTTTAAGGTGGAGACTCCACAGACTTATGAGCTCATATAGATTATAGAAAGATGTTTAACACACAAGAGTGAAAAAAGTCAATGAGAAACTGAAAACATTCAGCAGCGCTCGGACTGGTTTTGACGTGAACACTAAGAAATTTAACTCAAGTTTTTTGCTTTTTTTATTTAAAATAAATTTAAAACTGTAATTAAACACAGATAGCTGTGATCAAGCGGGAGGTATTTGTATAACCATAAATGAATTCTCTGTGAGAGCCATAAAAATGTAACTTATTAAAATGTCAGTATGTTGTTTGACTGAAAGTCATGTGGTGATAAGCCCCAGTGACATTTCTTACAATTATTCTTATCAGATCAAGTTGAAATATTGAAAACTGTTCACAGAAAATTGTTTTGTAAGTCAAGCTAAACTTGACGGAAACTTCCCAGCCTGATTTTGGCTGCTTTGTTTGGCAAAAAGAAAAGAAAAAAAAAAATCTCTGAACTAACTGTTGGATTTAATGGCTGGAAAATGTGTGTGTACTGTGAGTGAACTGATGTTGCACCGACCTCTTTTTCTCACAAAATCAATTAAGGTGGCAAAATTAAAACCAGAAATATTGATTATGTTTCCCAAAATTTGTTGATTTATATGCCCCCTGAATTTCTCTAGCATCAGGTTCAACTTCACTGAACTCCAGACATTACTCCTAGTTTGAAGAAACAATAATCAGAAGCTCCACTGGTAGATGTTTTGAAATGTTATAAATGTTCTGTTCTTTCATATGACTGAAATCAAAAGAGAATTAACACAAGATTATAGATTCCGCATTTCCATTTCCTTCATACTTGAATCCACGTTGGCCTTAAAGTAAATACTGAAAGTTCAATGCTGAACTTGAAAACACTGTTTAACAACAAAAGCTTCTTCGTCTTTAGTTCCTGTTGTATTGGGTTAGCTCAGTCAGATCAGTCTTAAAGATCACATTAGATCAGATTATTTAATAAGAATGAGCTGTAGATTTACCGCACACTGACAGCCTAACAAAAATCCTTAACTTACATCATTCAAACTGTAGATTTGCTTCATTGTAGTGACGTTTGCTGGGGGTTGTTGGTTATCAGATCAGCCTTAAAGACTGCGTGGTGACAGCTGGACCTTCCTTACATTAGGTAAGACATCCTTACAGGTGAATTTTGCAGTTACCAGTAAAAACATGAATTTATTGTGAATTATTTCGCCATTATCACATTAAAATCCAAATTTCTATCACTGGGATACCCTTGGGATGAAGGGCCTGAACTTTCTCTTTGGCTGGCAACCCATACCCTGAAGCAAGACCCCTGCAGCAAAGATTGGGTTAGGGTTGTAGGGCACTACATCATATAAAATGTGGTTGTGAATAGTTATCTTTGTTCAATAGACAGATGACCGGTCTCATGTATCCCATGACTCACTGTACATGGGACACTTATGGGACCCCATGGCCCTCAACTGGATAAGCGGTTAAGAAAATGCATTTATGTATTTATGTATGGATTGATCGATAAATGCATGGATGGATGAATGGAAGACTGCAAAACAGTTCACTAGACAACTTGAGCTGCATTGCATTATACACAATAACATGCCTCACGTCATTTACCAAACACAACCTCCCAGTTTGGCAGGCTATTTTGACCATGCTATTTTGACCCTGATGGATGAACCACACCATCCATTTGTAGCCTTTGATGGGATGTTTACTTGTCACTCCTCAATTTGTGTATCATATTTGAGTGGAGTGATGAGCTCTGGGGCCTGGATACCAAACTCTAGCTGTAGTCTTCTGCTGTAACAAAAGCATCATTCCAGATGTGACTTGTCTGGCTGAACTAACATATGGAAGCTGTAATTAAAATCATCGGGTGTATTTACCCTTAGCAGGCAGATGTTACCGTAAGTTATACCGTTTTTGCATCAGTCATCAAAAAAAAGTCTTGAAGCGATATTTTAAACAACTTCTCATGTTTCTGTTATTAATGCAACAAGTACCATGTGTGGCATGAAGATCACAGCGAGTCAGAGAAATTAAAGACAAATGAACTGAATAAGAGGAGAAGAGGAAAGAGATGAGAGCAAAAAGGAGGGTAAACATGGATAGAGATGTAAAACCTTTTTTGGCTGAGGTGACTGAGCGCTAACAACAAACAAATGGGGCTAAAGAGCTAAAACCAATGACAGAGCAGAGTTGTTGAGTTTTCATTCTGTATGTAGCGTCTAAATTTAACCCACAATTGTTTCCAGGCTCGGGAGAAATGGCATCCCACCCACATGTGAAGCAGACACGAGATCAGGGGTCTCATTCAGTTTGAGTTGTCATCAATCAGCTTGAGCTGTGTCCCCTGCCAACATTACATCATGGCATACCTATTTTGATTTTAACAAGCCAGAGAAGTCATTTGGTACACTGGCAGCGAGAGTCATACCACGTCGGGAGTAATCAGTTCTGCACAGATTGGAGGAAGAACATTCGGAGCTGCTTAAAAGCCCTGGGCAATATTCCCACAATGTAAAATCATGTTTGCATGCTAGGGTCACTTGTACTTAATCACACTACAAGCATCCACTGGCTCAGATGTGCTGTTGTTTCAGATCTTTTGGGGCACTTTTGGGTCCACCCAAAGGGATTAATTATACTATGATGTAAAGTTCTCATGTTCTTGCATATTCTCTTAATATAAGGGATATTTTATGTTGTAAAGGTCACACTGGCTGTACAGTACAATGCAAAAGCTTTAGGTTCTCACAGGGATCTGACTGGTCACCTATACAGCCATAATAATAATTATAGTGAAAAACAATCCGCAGTCACATGAAGAACAAGGAGTTCTGCAGCAGATGGTGCCGCTTCCATAGAGCCCCAGTCTCAATTTCATGAAGTCACAACAAGTTACATCGTTATGATGTGTCATATTTTAATTTCAGCACTTTGTGATTTTTATCTGTGAAAAGTATTATATACATACATTTTACTTAGTTACTTTCACTGAATGTATCAGCACACATTTCTGAAGAATTTAAACCAAATTACCTGTTTGAGTGTTGCGTGTCAGTTTAGAGGGCTTACTGTCTTCTTTTTAAAGTTTTTATTATGTTTTCTCTATTCTCTATTAAAACTGCACTCCGACTGTTCTTCTGCATTCCAATTCGTATTTCGGCAATGAGAACAAACATCAACATCTTTTTTGCTAACCTTCTAATATTGTGAGGTTCTTCAGAGCCATGGAGTGTTCCCAGTCCTTCAGACGGAGGTCCTCTGTGATTGTGTTCAGGATCTCCATCTCATTCCTCAACTGGGCCTCCGTGTGGACGTGGGTCACCCATAAACTGCTGGTGTCCTCTGTTATGTTGCTGATCTGGATCTGAATGTGGGATGTTTTTCGTTTTAGAAATGTAGATCATATGTAGAGGTAACTTTTGTGGAAGGTATTATGAACATCTAACCTGCAAGTCACGTATCTTCAAATGGTGAATACTGACATCGTTGCTGAAGGTGTGATTGACAGCTCCCACTGTCCAGTTGACCTCGTCTAATTTTTCCCTCAGTTCACTCACATGACCCGAGGTTTCCCTAAAATGAACCAGAATCCCCCAGAAGTTTATTTGAACGTTATTAGATGCAGTGAACTCCAAAAACTGTATAAAAATGTGTACCTTAGCAGGACGTCATGATCACGAAGCCACGTGGAGGCTCGGGCCACTTCCGAACTCAAGCTTGTCAGGTTCCGACCTGCGGAGCTGCTTAGCGAGGACAACCTGTCATCCAACTGCACCAGGTAGCCTTCTGACTGTAGAGAGTGAGCCTGCATGCTCCTCAACTCCACCTCCAGGCCCTGCAAGGAAAAGGACTCTGACTAATGGTAGTACTTCTACTTTTCACCAGCTGGCCAGTTTGCAAATGGCAGCCCCTGACTGAGCCTGATTCTGTTTGAAGCGTCTTCCTGCTATAAAGCGGTTCTTCCTTTCCACTGTTGCCAAGTGCTTGCTCATAGGCGGTTGTGTGATGACATGTAAAACTTAACAAATAATTTGTGATACACAGTGAAGAACAGCTACACAGTTAAAAAACAGTGTCGTGTTCCCCCTACGATGGCCTTGTCCCCCAAGTAAGACCCCACAACCCCCCCAAATAATATAAATAAACCGTGCGAGGGAAAGATGTTACTAAGTCCTATTACAACAAATATCAACTCAGATTAAACTTTTTTTTTGCTGGATTAGCCATGCAACAACTTCCAGAAGTAATACTACAGCTTTTATTAAAGTAAAGGAGAAGCCATGGACCCAGAACAGTGGCCATACCAATGCAACACTACATTACTGGCAGCTGAAGGTTGACAAAGGGTTGCAGTAAAGATTCTTAAAAGAACACTGCAACACATCTGGTGTGAACATCAGAGGCATCAAAAAAGAAATGTTTTTGCTAAATCACTGTCTCCTGGATAGATCACACAGAAGAGATCCATAAGCAAAAAAAGGTCAAGTACCACCAACTGTTGTGCCTATTGTGAACCCAATCAAGTGAGCTACAGATCCCAGGCCAGTCAGTTAAGCTCCTGCTAACAGCAGAGGTGTGGAATAGAAGAGCGCAGAGAGTATCCTTGAAAACACTACAGGGTGGCTGGGCATCTGTTCTTTGGTCAAATGGGGGAGACGAGTTTGTCTCTCACAATCAAAGCCCCAAAACACTCAGTGATGCTTGGGGTGAACCATTTTTGAGTATTCCTGTTTAAATTGGGCCTCCTTCATTAATCCCACTTTCCTCTTATAACATTTAAGAAACAATAAAATGGGGGATCCAGATATCTTGTGTTGTACCTTGATGAAGATCTCCAGCCTCTGCAGCCAGTTGCTGTGGTTCTGGAAGAGGTTTTCCAGTTTCCAGATGTTCTCCAGCAGGTCAGCCTGTTTGGACTCCTCTCCCAGGGTCTGCTGGAGCAGCTGGGAGCGCTCTGACATCCGGGTCGCATTCTCCGTCAGCACCTCCTGCCGCTGAGAAGACACCTGGGAGCGAGAGACTGAGGAGGGAAAGAGTGAGGAAGAGAGTCAGAGATTTGTTCTCAGTGTTGATGCAACGATCCCTCAGCTACAGCAAAAGTCCCCAAATCGAGTTTCATTTACTATCACTCACGGCGCTTGCCAGCACTGTAATGTAGAGCAGATGTTGAGTCAGACGCCTGCTGTGATTCTGGTTGTCTATTTATGCAGAATGTATTGTTTGGTTAAGTCAAGACCTAAATACTTTTACGAATTTCTTGACTTAGAGTACATATGTAACATGTCATTGTGGAAATTCAGCCTTCATTTTGACTAATGTTGAAGTTGGCTTCTGCATGAAGGTATTTATCCAATGCTTGGAGGAGAAGTTTTGTTTTACATGCATAATGTATTGATTTCCTGTGATAAAAATTCCATTTCAAACATGCTTATCTCCTTCTTTACCATCTACCTAGTGTTTCAACATCAACAAGGTTTATACAGTACAAAATTGATTCCATATTCATTATCTTACTTTTTTATGGTAATAAATAAATTAGGTACCTCATACTCATATCTAATAGTACAGTTGTTTTTACAGTTTAAGACATTACCATGGTACACATTCTAAAACGATGTTACTAGGCATTAAACCAGGAGCAAATAGGCTGTAAACCAGAAGGTGTTAGGTATTAATTTAAATGTTATTGTATCTTTTTACTCCACTAACATTGTCTGCCATTGTCAAAATTTGACATGCATATTAAGGTTTTACCTTGAAGAAATAAGCGTGAAGATTGATCAAAAGGTAACCAAACATTTTGTCTTATAAGCAAGTGTCGCAAAACCAAACGTCTTTGGTTCTTTCTTGCCACTGGTTTCGAAAGATTTTCAAAAAAGTAATTTCAAGTCCAGAAAGTAAGCTTTATTGTTTCTCCTATAACATTAATAGCCAAAAAAATGCCTCCAGTCTCCCCTGAAATTCTTTGGAGAGCACTGGATATCTTGATTAGGAAATCCTGAACAGGCTACACAAACAGACAAGCATCACCTTTTTAAGGTTACCTTCAGGTAGTTTGTTTGTAAGCAGAAGTGTAAAACAGAGGACTTCTTTGGTATTCTACAATAAAACATAAAACCAAAGTGAATCCTTTATGTTAATGAATTTCAATTCTGGAGAGATGGTCAAATCTAAGTAGCCGTAACATCACATTTGATGATGGTTAAAGTGCAGAGGGAAATTTCTCGTCTTGCGTTTTCCTGTTGCATAAAGGCCACTTCTCCTGCCTTCACTCTCTTCTGTACCGTATCTAATGAGAAAAACCACCATGGTTTTACGTTATGTTGAAAGCATGCTGTATGGTAACAGCTTGATAACCTGGCAGATATTTTGAAACCAGATCCTCAGCGCTATGCCATGATGGCAACCTCTTCTCTGCAGGACCAGTGTGTGAAAAACCTTCAAAAAAAAGGACAAACTGGGGAAATGGGAGGAAGCAGATTATTCCCTTCACACATGTTCCTCGATATGCTAATGCCGCTTACAGCTCAATATCACACAATCTGAATATTCCTGTTACCACGAATCTTAGACAGCAGTGTGTTTCTGTATGTGTGGCTTCATGTTCCTGCATATTGTGGCCAGGAATCAGCAGCATGACTTCAGGGAAAGAAAAGTGCTGCAAAGCCGCAGCACTGCAAACAAACCAACTGAATTTCATCTCATTATGTGTGTTAGGTTTATTCCTAATGACCTGAAAAACTAAATAAGCTGCAATCTGTCCACTACACAGGGCGCTTAATTGCTAAATGATGGTCTGTCAGCAGCAGCAGCAGAACCTGACGCTATGGAGCGTATCAGGAGCACTTCTACATGAAAACAAAGAAGGGAAAACATGAACAAGAAGCTGAAGGATAAGAAAAAGAAGAGGAGGTTGGGAAAAAAGTGATGAAAAATAGGGCAAAGGAAGAAGAAGAAGAAGTATAGTCCCACAGGCAAATCTTGTTTGCAATCATGCTTATTGTTTGGGACAGGTACCATGAATAGAAATGCAAAGCTACACAGTTTGGTTCTCATGATCAGAAAAACGGTTGAATGACGACAGATGTAGAAGTCAGCCAGTGAAAACACCGAGAATGTTAGAAGAAAAAAATATTGGCGTATACAACACAAAGTTACTGTTTGTATCATCTTAAAACTATTTTGAAAATGCAATCTTTATTATCTTTGAAATACTATTTTACACATCTTTCATCTTCACTCTTCTTCACCTGCCTAAACTCAAAAACAGTTTCAGACTGTGAAGGGGTTCTCTCTTAATGTTACGTACACATCTTAGTCTTATACAAGTCTATACAAAGCCTGATATTTATGTGTTGTCTACCCTTGAGGTGAAGCTAAAAGCTCGAGGTAACACAGCTTCTCCAGTCACAGCTGGGAAGCTGTGAAATAACCTGTTTTAATAGGTCAGGTCAACCGAGTCACTGATGTCTTTAAACCTTTTCTTTACAAGCTATCTGAGAACCTTGCATCACTTTACTGGATTTTTGAGTTACTTTTATTTCTCGTTATGTTACTTTAAACTGTGTTTGGCTTTATTTGTCATTGTTGCTTAAAGGACCAGAGTGAAAAGGAAGGAAGTAACAATTTATGGTTCTCCACTGACTTTGGTTTGCATGAAGGTGTCTCCTTGCCAATTCCATCTACTGGTACTGCCTAAAAGCTGTAGTAAGGTGGGATTGATGACAACAGGATACCTGGACGTTTTTATGTACTTCTAACTTAAACTGAGCATTTAAATAGACAAAAACGCGAATATAGGCAAAAGAAAAAAAAAAGATGTGAGGGTGAAAGAAGAAGGGGAAAACTCAGTATAACTACATCTTCAACAAGACAGTGATGAAACAAATATATAAATGCCAGTTTCAGGCTGCTGTATTTCTGTAAATTATAGAAGGATGTGGGATAACCTTAACATATTGACAAGTGCTTGGTAGCTTGTACATAGTTATCATTAGCTGTCAGCTAACTAAATGTAGGGTACATAAATATTTCTTCTGACATAGCAACAGTTGCATGTTGAAACCAAATGTTTGTGCTCCACTGGGCAGCTTTCAGAGAATGAGGCGCTACACTCTGACAGTCATTGTTTACTTCATTCTATGCTGGTTGTGTACATGCAGAGTTTAGAAAGTGCTCTATAAATAAATATTATTATTGCAATTAAACATGATCTACCAACACATGCTGGTGTTTTGCAAGACCTTGGATGTTGTCTTATGGTATCAGGCATTATGATGTCGCACAAAGAAGGTCCTGGGTCAGTGCTCATACGGTCCAAAGACATGCGTGTTAGGTTAACCGGTGGTTCTAAATTGGCTCTATGATATCAGCACAAAGGGTTGTCTGTCTCTGTGTGCTGACCCTACAAAAGACTGGCAACCTGTCCAGAATATGCCACAGTGTTTGCCCCATGGCAGTTTGATGGGTATCTGCCTGACCTGTGGCCCTGAGTTGAGGGAATGGATCCTTCCATTAATGATCTATGAAAAATATGGCATGAAGATTTCATCAACACCACTGATTGAAATGCAGAACCAACCAGAGCCTTCACAGTATTTTACAGATGGCTGCAGATCTTTTGATTCATCGTTGCTTCAGACCTGTTGTCATGGATTTTCAGTCCAGTTTGTGTAATTTAGTATACGTCAGCCCTTTCTCCGCATTTCCCTTCCTTAAGAATGGCTTCTTGAGAGCCATACTCCATCCAGGAGTTTTCTGTCTATCCTGTTTATTAAGGCTGTGTCCAGTTTCCTCAATTTTTTTGGAACACACTGCACACCGTGCTGAGATATACCCAGTTCTCAGCTAGTAGCTCTTTAGAAATTAGCTTGTTGGTCCAACAGTACAATTATCAATCTGTCAAAATATGTTATCGTAGATATTTTTCATAGATACAAATGAGATGTTTTTCATAGGCTTTTCTTTGTCTGACTTAAGAAAAAAAATCTCTTAAAATTAAGCAGCAAATGTCCAAAAAAACAAGAATACAAAGAAGACATTGAGAAAACCTCTATATTGCTCAATACTACTTGAAAAATTACAATAAAGTCTGGTTCATTTGAAGTAAAACAGAAAGAAATGAAGGGTGTTTCAAGACTTTTGTATTTGTACATCTCTTTCAGTCATTAACCCCAATCATTAAGGTCCTCTCAGTTTTTAAGGTGTATTTTGTGACTTCAGGCAAAGCTGATGAGAAATGGCCTGAAAGTTGAGACATACGCCTGACAAATCCATTTCAAAGCTTTTAAAGCTCAGCTCTGGAGGATGGGAAAGTCATCTTGTCTCTTTTCCAACCCCCTTCTATTCTTTGCCGTGTATTTCACACAAGCACACACAAACGCACACACAGTGGCATGGCAGAAATATTCAAAACAGATTCGCCCCAAATTCACAGCTTCATGGTCTTTGAGTTCTTCTGTCGAGACACAGAGGAGGCAGACACTTGATCCATTCATGTATCAAATGCCGGGAGCACAGGCCAGCTCAACAGCTGGGCTTCACTGTGTAATGTGGAAGAGTCCCACATTGTTGGTATACATGAATGTGCAGATGATCTGCAGTATCATCTTGGGAAGAACATTTACCAAGCAAACCGCCCAGTTCTTCAGTGACACAAGTCACAGTTTTAACTGCCAGGAGACAGTGGTTCACATCCTGTTTGGACTTTTATGTTTACCATATTGCCTCACTTTTTGTTTAACTCTCTCATTTGTTTTGTCTGGCTTTTTACTTTAGGAAAAGATCATAGTTTGGATTAAAATGTCACAAGCTGGGAATTACAGAACTGCCTTAAGCACCAGTATAAGTGATGACAGGATCGTGGTAACATTGGTGCACAACACAACCAATGTGGTGACCATACTCTAAGTTTAAAAATCCCTAAAAATGTAATTTGAACGGTTGCATCATTAGCCCTGATGCAGTGATGTACAGCTGCACTGTAGACTAGGAACTTGAAGGCGAACACAATACTGCATCACAACATTTGCTGCATGCCAAATACACTCTGTCAGTGTGTATTTGATAGTGATAGTAGGGAAAATGATGGGTGTAGATGTTGTATTTGTCCTATAAATAAAAGTATTGTACTTTTAGAAATATGAGGCTGTGTTGATTTTGTGAATATCTGGCAACTTTGTTATTGTCTGTAACTTATCTGTCATATTACACAAAGATGCATAGATACGTAGATACTATACTACTGGTAAGTAAGGGTATGGATTACAATGCAATGGATTATTGTTCTAAATATTTGTACATGTATGTAAAAAATCTGAAATATTTCCCTATGTACACACACATGCACACACACGTACACACACACACACAAACAAAGAAAAACATTTGACATTGTCATGATCAGTGCAGCGAGGGGAGACAGAGGGAGGTCTGTTCTTGTGTGAGCAAAGCCAAAAACAACATGTTGCCTTCATGTATCTCTTTATCTGCACCCTCTGTGTGTGTGTGTGTGTGTGTGTGTGTGTGTGTGTGTGCGTGCGTGTGTGTACTATATATATGGTTACTCACCCTCCTTTTGGATTCAAAATCCAACATCAACGTAATGGTTAGGTTTTGGCCAGTGGTGATTACGGTCAAGATAAGTCTGCAGGAAATGAATTTAAGTCAATGCAATGTCCTGTGAAGTGATCGATCTGAGTTTTCGACCTTGGTAGTCTAAGAATCAGGCAAATCTGAGAGCTCGTGTATCCTTTGCTCTGGCAGAATCCATCTGGCTCTTCTCCTGTTGAAACACAGTTCGACCTGGCCTCGTCTTTGCCGGGCCAATCACAACTGTTTATCTGATATGGTTTGCATTTGATTTGATGGCTGACATCTCTGTATTTACAGTTTCCATCTCTCAGTCCTCATCAGTGTTTCATTGCTCTGATTGCTTATCAGTCTGTCCTGTGGCCTCCAAAGGTATTTTGATCTCTGACATTTTCCAGTGCCGCTTTGAAATCTAAACTGAACACTGAGGTTTCAGACTAACTGGGAAGGCATTATTTGGATAGTGAAGATATTCTGGGATGTTGAGACAGACCTGCAAAGCCGTCTTTGAGGTTACAGTTCAGGGTTTTCTGTGTGGAACTGTGCTAAAATACAGACGTTGTGTCCTGTGAAACATACTTCAGTATTTCTGATGTCAAAATGCATTTACAAAATGTGTTGCTACAAAAGAACCAAACGTTACTTTGGATCTAATAAAGCAATTGCACTTTTAATTTCTGCTGTTTTGGTGTGTTTTTTCTTTTCAATGGCTGCACGCCACTGACAACAGAGCCAGTGAATGAAGTGCAGCCTCCAAGATTGTTCCAGCAGGCAACTAAAGTTGGAGTGCATCACTATCTTAATGTAACTACATACCCTCCTAATTTGGTGGTGTATTTTTG